>JBBYHK010365463.1:1812-22324 GCA_038382065.1 Adansonia grandidieri | reverse complement strand
AAAAAAAAAATCAAAGTATCCTAAAAATGACCAACCCTTTTTGGACTTTCTTTTTGTGTGATTGGACGCATTTTGGAATTGTTCTCTGCCAATCAAGCTGCAAATTTGAAGAGATAAAAAGTGATTTTGTTTTCCTATTCCAAGTCTGCATGGCATTTTATATCTTGGTGTAAAACTGACATGGAGTATTAGGCAAGTTTTAGCAATCATTTTTTACCCTTCTTTGGTTTGTTCTTTGCTAGACAAGTCAGGAATTTTGCTGCCTTTGTTATTTCATTTTTTTCCCTTTGATTCTTCCATTTTAATGATGTATGAAACTGCAGGAAATACCAGAAAAGTTTGCTAAGAATATGAAGAAAAAGCTTCCGGAAACTGTGACTCTTAAAGGTCCCAGCGGTATCACATGGGATGTAGGATTGACAGCTGATGACGATAACTTGTTATTTGATGATGGATGGAAAAATTTTGTAAAAGACCATGCTTTGGTAGAGAATGACTTTTTGATCTTCAGGTACAATGGAGTGTCCCATTTCGATGTGCTGATGTTTGATGGTCAGAGCTTGTGTGAGAAAGCATCTTCATATTTTGTGAGGAAATGTGTGCATACAGAATTCGACAGTGGATACCAAACAAAAAGGCAGGCTAACGAAAATCCTGATGAAATTGTGCACAACTCTTCACAATGCGGTCTTGAAAGCAGTCCGGAAAAATCTACTAATAATGACGTTGACGGGACACCATCAAGACAACCCATCAACTCTGAAGCTACTAATAAGAAGATGCGAAATGTGGGTTCGCCTACTGGGTTCATCCATGCGAGGCGGAGCCTTGGTGGCAGAGAACTTTCTACTTTCGCGGGAAAAGTGAAGGTCAAAACTGGTAGGAGCACTTGTAAGACTTTTTTCTATACATAAAACCTGCTTTCCATGGTAGATTTAACTTTTGATACAAGTTTGTTGAACCTGCCACCCACTTTTTACAGTTGACTCTGCGATATTATCGTAAATGCCAATGTTACTCGGACGCAAGAGTGTTAGATAAAAATATATGTTTGACATGAATAAGCTCAATTTTTTCAAAATTTTCTATTTATTTTGAAGATTATATCCTAATATTCATGTCCGAATATGTGTGGGACACAAGTTTTGAGCATGGGTATTTCAGGAAAAATGAGTAATTCGGATAGCATGGTCTTTGCAATGATTTGCTGGAACTTCTTGGTGATTCATTGGACATTCTTTCTTGTGCCTTGTTGTTGTAAGACCCACTTTAGGAATGTTTCTTGTTATAAATGACTGACAGTAAAATGTTATATGTTGCTTTGCTAGAAACCCAAAGTGGGTGACTGATAATTGTACTCTCTTTTCCACGCTTATATACAAATGATTCAGAGATTGAACATACAACAATAGATGGAGAAGCCTTTAGTCCTTGGCATGCGACGGGTAAAAGGCTCGTGACTCAAGCTGAGAAAGCAAATGTCCTCATAAAAGCACAAGAAGCATTAACCAAAGAAGGTTTTATGATAGTTATGAAGCCGACACATGTAGGGAGACGGTTTTATATGGTAAACTTCATCCCTGAACTTTGATCAAACTTTTGGTTTCGTAGTGCTTTCCTTTAGTCAATGACGCTGTCTTTAACGAACTTTCATTTATTTGTCGTATTTATTAACATGAGCAAAAGATTGTAGTTTATGGTTTGTAAATATGCCTTTGTTTCTCCAATCGAATTAGATGATGATGTTAAAGCTCATCCTTGTTTATTTGTCTTACATTTTTTCCTGTCGATGCAGGCCGTCCCTACTGCATGGGTGGCTAAATATCTCTCGAAAGAAAATACAGATGTTATTCTTCGTGTCAACAAGCGTACATGGAAGACCCGTTTTTATTATCATAGAAGTCGTGATTGCGGAGGGCTTTCAGGTGGCTGGAGGAATTTTGTGCACGACAACAACTTGGAAGAACATGATGTTTGTGTATTTGAGTCTGCCAATATGGGAAGAAAACCAATCATCTTGGATGTTAACATATTTCATGTACTCCAAACAGTAATTCCTTTGAACCAAGTAAACCCTACCTCGTGCTAAAAGGTTGTCCCAAAATACTTGGAGACACTTATCTCTCTTAGCATCTGTAAAACATGAACTTGTAACTCAGTTGAGGCATCATCTATTAGTGCATCAGCTATTAGATGTTGTAGAAAGGCAGTTAAATATGCTTTACCAGTAGCCTACTGGAAACTGGACCAGGTTGTAATTATATATGCTTGTTCGTATGGTTAATGTTTTAAAGGTGATTTTATCCAGGTCGGTTAAATATTGGATTGTCAGTGATGTGACCTTTTCACTTATTAATTTTAGATAGATGTTTAACATCATATCAGAATTTAGGTTCTGTTATGTTATTGTTGCATATTTACTTGTTATTCCTTGCAAATTGGTCACTTTTTGTCTACATGTGATGAGACTCTATTACAGTGATATGAAATTCCACATGATTAAATTTTATTTTGTTTGTGGTTTTTATATTCAAGTTGAATTTTGTCTTCTATTGTAAAATGGTTTTAGATTCGATGATTAACTTAATATTGGATTCTAAGTTCTATTTTTGTTGTCATTGTATGGTATTTCTGCATATCACTCCCTACTAAGTTTGTTATGTAATAAGCTTTTCTATTTTCGTATTAAAATAATATTATTTTACATTAATTACATTTTAGATTATTTATAATTTTATATTTAACTCGAATCTTTTGATCTTGGATACTTAAACATGATATTATGTCACTTATCCATATGCAGTTCCACAGGCTTTGTTGCTGGAGTGGTTTGATTATAACCCATATTGCTGTTTATCAATTCAAAACTCTTCTCTAATCTATACTGGAGCCAAACTTTAACGAGAATTTATATTTTAAGTCATTGAATTTACTATTAATTTTCGTATAGGTCATAAATATTTTATTTCATTAAATTAAGTTATTAAATTTTTATTATTAGTGAGTTAAATAACCTATGCTAATTTTGTTGAGTAATTCTAATAAAAAATCTGACTCAATATGTATATAAGTGTATTTCTACCGGATATTAGTTTGATAAGATATAAAAAAAATATGTATGCATACCGAATCAACTTCAATTAGAATTACTTCGAAAAATTAACTAACGTGATCTAATTTATTAATAATAAAAATTTAACGATATAATTTGATAAAATTAAAAATTTATTAAAATTAATATTAAATTTAATGATTTAAAATGTAAATTATTCCTTTTAACAAGCGAAAGTAATATTTCTACAAACGTTCTGGACTCTGTTTCACCTCTATTCTCTGGTTCTGTATAATTTTTCCAATGTTTTTATACCTAAATCTATGTGATAATAGCACATTTTAAAACCCCATAGTTTCCCATCAGAAGAGGCCCCATCTCAATAGGCACATGACATGAAGAGTTTTCTCACTTTAAGTAAAGGGCCTATCTCCTCATCTCATGTTTTTGCGCCAGCCAACATAGTCCAGCTAACCTTATCTAAGCACTACTTTCCCTCCCTATTGTACTTTCTTTTGTAGTTTTGCTCCCCTTCTCCACCCGCAAATTCCTGCAGAATCGAACTCAAGGGTAATTCCAAATCCCTTTCATTTGTTTGTTTCATTTTATTTTCTCGAAAGTAACTTAAGGTTTTTGTTTAGCGAATTCTTTTTGTACGACAAAGTGATATACCTTCCTGATCCGTAGCTCGGCGGGCATGGCAACAACTTCAGCTATCCTTTCTCCGGCAACAGTCACCGGCGCGGTGGTAAGCTTCGGTGGCAAAACCCGACGGAGAACGCCCAAAGTGGTTTACGTTGGAGGAATGAGTTCCTATGGAGGTCTCAAAGCACACAACAACGTCGTTTCCGTTGGGGTGCCGGCGAGCACCGAGCAATGCTTTGCCAATGTTGTCCGCTCCTCGAAGGCTGATGGCAAAGGGAGAGCAGGTGGAGGAGCAATATCCTCGACATGCGATGCAGTGGCTGAGATTTTCAAGATCGCAGCTATCATGAACGGGCTTGTTCTGGTTGGGGTTGCAGTTGGCTTCGTTCTTTTGCGTATCGAAGCATCTCTGGAGGAATCTGAGGAGTAAATGAGCACTTCTGATCGAGGATTTTTCTTACTTCCTAGACAAGTAACCTTTTTTCTTTTTCATCTTTTGCCTAATGTTGATGTGATTTCCTTTTGGCCTTATGATCAAAACATACCAGAGATCATTTCGAAGTTTAAATAACTTGCAATACAGTTAATCAAATCCTAAAATAGAAGCAAATTCATGCAGAGATGCATCCGGAAACGTCGATATATGCATGCCAAAATTTTCATGTCATGCAAAGAATGCTACCAAATTCTAAATTATAAATCTTCCCTACTTTTCTAGAGGTTAAAATTCGAGTTTCGTGCGAGTTTTGAGCCTTAGGCAAAAATCCGAAGATTAATGCTAGATATTTCTAACAAATGATATCAGGAAGTGGGAAAAACTGAGCAGGAAAGAACCTCAGAAAGAGGAATCGATAGCCAATGAACTATCTCTTCACCCATCAAGTGGAGGGCGTAACTGCGGTCCTCATGCAGAGTGGCCTTTGGCATGCAGAAAACAATTGCCACATAATAATATATTCATTTAGGATTGCCCGAAGTGCTGCTCCGAGGGTTGGATGTGCCTATGCAGATATAATTTTGCAAATTGCAATAGCTTAAGGTTAACAATTCATTTGTCTTATTTGATTGAAGACTTCTCAAATAGCACTATCAAATTATACCCTCAAGAGAATAAGAATATAATAATAATAGGCAAGGAAAATAGAAAATATAGATAACTGAGAAAGCTGCAAAAAATTACTCTTTAACAAGCTCAGAATCTTCAGCTCCTCATTACATTAATAGATAAAACTGCTGTTTTTTTGTGTCATTAAAAATGATATAATGAGTTCATTGCTTAATTTATCCCTCAACAGCTTGAACTTGGAGGATGTGCTTTCATGTCAGCCAAGCCTGGAAGGAAGGGCTTGAGAAAAATGAGATTTCTTATTCTCATAGACACTTTGGCTGTTTGCTAACATGAAAATTTTGTGCAAAGAAAGGAAAAAAAAAAAAGAAGGTAGAATAACAATGTGGACAGAAATATTGAGGTTATCATCCTTAAAGCAGCTCCAGAAATATCACATCAACTTATATTTAATGATATTAAAATTAAATATCAAAAAATAAATAAATAAAATAAAATTTTAAATATTCAATTAAATATTATTAAAATATAAAAACTACATTAAAACATTTATTAAACTTCATAGACTATTCATGATATTATTCCAAAAATCATTAATTTCATGGAAACTCTAATCTATAAAAGGGAATTTGATAACATGCCACAAGAGGGCAAGTTATCGTGACAAGACATGACATCAACGCTAAACGTGATCCTCAAAAAAGATCGCATTAACTATAAATCATTACTATCATCACATGGGTGTTCTTGTGTGACCCTCTCATCACCCTCGAGCAATGGTCCTGCATTTTTTATCTATCGTCTCAAAATCTCAAATCGTCCGACCATGTCCATGCATCAGCAAAGATATTTTAGCCTCATCGAGTGAAAGATCTCCCCTAATCTGTCCCTGAGGTTGGCTTTGTCCATCCATCATGGGTCACCCTTCGAATGGGGGAAAAGTTGAAGCTTCCTTCAATTGTCCAAACAGACATCTTCTGTCATTTTCATTTGCTTTTACACCTTTTCTCCCCTTCTGGAATGTTTATATTTGAGAAATTTTAAAGGTGCTTATACCGTTAAGATTTTTAAAATGAAAAATATATATATATAATTATTATCTTATTTTTTAAAATTTTATAAAAATAATTAATTTGATATAAAAATATTTTTAGGGTTCTAGGAACATTGCTTTATCATTATGTACATTCTTCAAAATATATAAGATTGGTATTATAAGTTATTTTTATTCGTTTGTAACATCAAATCATAGCTATAGTTTATCCCCGTTCAGGTTATTTATTTTGGACTCGCTGGATGGCATTCTGACCAAGGGATTTTTGGCAGGTGGGAGCCTAGGGAACGCAATGGATGCATGCAGATTTATAATCGTAATTATTTAATTCATTTATATTGATTTAAAAATTATTAAAATATTAATAATTATTTAATTTATTTTTTTATAAATTTTGATATTTCAGAATCAAAACAAATGTAAATTTGATTAAATTCGAATATTATAATTGTTATTTGTAACGAATTTAATATGAATCCTTGTATATTTATTATTCGAATCTATATTACTTTTATGAATAATAGATTTGGATATCTTAATTCTCTATCCAAATCCATTTACATTTACAAATAATGAATTCAGATATCTGAATTCATTATTTTTTTATTGTAACATGCAAAAACTTATGCTCATGAAAAGAATTAAACCTTCACTTTCAAAGTTAATTACTTATTGAATTTGAGTTTTAAGCAGATTCGAATATATGATGAATAATATTATTTAATTTGATTTTGATAGTGATATATAAATTTAACGTGAATAATAAACAAATTCAAATTTTAAACACTTATGTGAATTCAAATATTATATAAAAATACAAATATCTAATCTAACCAACCTGAGGAACTTCAGGCCAGCAATAATTTGGGGACTCAGAGCATAGGTAATCCCATAAGAATACAAAACCGACCGAAACAGGAGCCTGTCAACCTTACCGTGGGGGATTTCAAAGAATGAAATACGACTATACACTAAAAAATTGAAGCAGGCTGGCTCACAACAATTAATTTCCATTGAAAATGATAGAACATTTAATTTCTATCCCGAAACGAATGAAATGAATGAATATAATAATGGATAAATTCCAAATAAATTGAAATATGGAGGGCGGGGGGGGGGGGGAGGGAATTGTTCTATTACAGTAAAAGCAAAAGAATAATCACAGCTCTTACTACGAATGGAACGACAAAAGATTATAGTGAGGGGAAAAAGTTACACTCCTTTTACATGGAAGCAAGAAGGTCTCTCATTTCAGTCACCGACGGGATGGTTTCCGTAGGGTAAATTTTCGCAACAAGTTGGGTAAAGCTATCATACTTGTCCAGAAACTCCTTCTGTCAAAATTTGTAAGATATAAAATAGTAAGAAACTGGTAATATATTATCGAATCAGCTACCTTCACCCTCACAACTCACCCAGGTCTTTCTATTGCTATTTCTCATGGCATTGATTAATGATTCGCAATGCACTTCATTAACCACTTTTTGTAAAATGCTTTGGAGAAAATACTAAAGCCTTTGAGCAGTTTTCGGGAATAGAAGTTAGCTTACCTTGCACTTGTCCCACAAAGAGGGTAACAGTTCCTCTGACGTTAAGTTTTTCTGCAACTTCTTATACATTGCCGCAATTGACTTGTCAACCTGTAAGACAAGTCAAGATATAGATCTCATCGTTTCAAACTAAAAGCACCATGTTCCAAAAACTGTTGATCAACTCACCCCGGATAAACTGGATTTTAACATTTTCCGGAGATCCATTTTGGACAATCCAAGCTGGAATGGTATCTGAAATTTGTGAAGGATGAAAATCAGCCCAATCGTTCATTCGTTAACAATTCACGAGCACTCTATGGATACATTACGAATTAGCAAAATACTGTCGTTAGAATGCTAACCTCTTCTGGCGAAATAGTAAACATTAAATCCTCGATCTTTCGAGCAAACTGGAAAAGTCGTTCAAATTGCTGCAAAGAGAAAACAATTTATAAAGACTCAATCGTAACATGAAAAGCTTACTGGTATTTCCTCAACTATTTAACATCACTGCTTAACAATAATGAGTAAAGCTAGTAAAAAGCCACCAAGATGGATAACTTACATAGTATATTATCATGCTAATATGACGTGTACACGCTTGTTCATATGCTTCACTTGCTTGGTGATAAAATTTGGCTAAGGTGGGCACGACATTAGCCAAGTCATACAAGCTGTAATTTGAGCCATGAGGGGAAAAAAAAAATTGGCCTCAAGGAAAGAAGAGAAATATTATACCCAACGCCACAGAAATATAGGAAAAAGAGAATTCAGACCTATTCTGAAATGCTGCATAGTTTTCTAAAAGAAATATTTCAGCATATTTTGGTTCAGTTTGTGCAAGTTTTTCGAGAGTCACAAACATAATGCTAACCTGCCAAACAATATTTGCAATGTGAATTCTTTTTTTCAGTAATAAAGATATATATATTCAAAGGATAATAACGTAAAGAAAAAAGCGCTAATGTGATACATGAAAGAATTAATCTTATAAAGAAAAGAAGACCTTAGTACATGCTTCAAGTCTTATCATGATGCTAAGACAACTATACTATCCATCAAGAACGCACTTAACCATGCTATTCAATTAATTAAAAAATAAAAGGGATACCAGCCTGAAAATAGGACTTACAATTTTGGTGTATGCTTGATCAACCAAGTCCCTAGATTGTCCCTGGATGTACTGTTCCATGCGGGTGGCTAGAGTTGCAAAGCTGTGCATAAGAACATATGAATTGTTTAAAACCAAGTGAATTACAACCTGATGCGCGATTAAATAATAAAGCATCATATAAGAATACTACCTCTATTGGAAATAAAATTTTCATCATGTTGATAATAAATGCCTCAAAAAGTAAAAACATTTTCAAACCATAAATTGAAAACTACTACTAGTTTTTTTTTTTTTTTTCTTCTTTAGCTTTTTATCAGCTTTGGTCTCAAATTTGCAATCTCTGAATTCTCACAAAGGCATTAACTTTACCGAGGGATGTACGATAAGACCCCCATTTGTCGCACGTTGCGCTCATTTCTTTCAATTTGGTGACAAGCCTCATCAACAAACTGCAAATTTAGTTGCAGCTTAAACATGTTAGTCTCATAGTAAACGCAAAAGGTCAAAAACATTTTTAAGCTTTGATATAAATTTACCCGGCTGAACTGCATAGAAATTCTTGATTCCAGGTCACCAAGGAGGAGACGTACAAATCCTGCCGCATCAGCTTTCTGACCAGATAGATAGCGCTCTGTTATCCCATGCATGGATATGCAACGTAAAGGGTCGATCTTGTAAGCCCAATCAACCACGGCATAAAAGTCGTCCTGTAGTCCAGAAAAAATGGAAATTGAGATTGTAAACAGAGAGTTCTACTAAGAAACATCCCAAGGACATATTAAATTAATAATAGAAAACACGCACGATGAAAATAAAGAATGAGAAGAACATGCAAGAAACTGAAATGACGAGCATTAACAAAAGTAACAAAACCTGGGAAGAAATTCATAATTTAAAATTAAGGGTTAATTACAAAATAGCCCTTGTACTATACCAGTTCTTCCAAGTAGGTTACTATGTAGTTGACAGAATTATAGTATATGCACCTATTTGGGCCAAAACTTTCTTCAGGTACCTAATTGGGAGAGGTGGTATATTGCAGGGGCTAATTTTGTAATTAACCCTAAAATTAGTTCTGGTTCCAGAAAAGAAATAAAGAGGAGCAACATTAAATCTATCAGCAAATGACTCCAAGACAATTACATACTTGAATTCCATCAAGCAACTCCTGTAGTGATTCATTTAATGCTTGCAAATCTGCAGCAGTTTTACCTAGCAAAATAAAATAGTTACACATTTGTCAAAAGAACTAGAGGAATGAAGATTCATATAAAGGCACAAGAGAAATGATTACCAGTTTTGCTATCATTGTCCTCAATGTCCATAATTCCCAGATCATCATCATTGGTATCATCATCATATGATCCACTTTTATCACCATTAGCAGCACCTCCGGAGGGAACAAGAGCAGGAACTTCAAAGGACATGAAGTGCGCAAAGAACGAACTCTGCAGTTTGAACCATGAAGGAATTCAATTTCAATAAATTAAAACTTGACGCATGTAACCCCGTGTAAAAATAGTGCAGGAAGGACTATAACCTCATCTACAAGTAGTGGAATAAAAATCGTCAGCATTTTGGCATAAGCATCAGAAACTGCAGAAGTGTCTGCACTATTCCCACTTTGACTACCGCCTGTGGAAGCTTCCAGCCAGACAGTTGGATTTCTCGATGCTTTTGTACTAGCACGAAGCTCATTGGCAAATTCACGAGCCTAAACAGAATTTTAACTATTTATCATGCATTATAACTGACATAAAGTCCAAATGAGAAAGGCATTTCTTTTATAGATAGTTGAATATTTCATTTTGCATTCCAACCTCTCGACGCAGAAGCAAGTTAAGGGAGCTACAATAAGCTTTCCTCAAAGGACCCAAGCAACTCTTATCAAGACTCTGGGAATTAGCAGCAACAAAAATATTAGAATAATAGATACAAAATATTTTACAGATTTCGAGTTGATCTGCGATTTTACCTTTAAATGTTGCAGAAGGCGGGCATAAGTCCTGCATTTATATCGCAAGTCAGCATGATCAGGCCTCTTCAACTGTCCCCGCTGTTTAAATCAAACAGGTGAACGACATTTAGGAATCCTTGTCAAACTGTTGATACTTATCATCAAGATGAAATAACATTAAGGAAATACCTGAGAGAAATAGCTTTTGTCATTAATCATAAAATCCACCAAACTGGCAAAGTAGTCTCTCAAGAACTCAGAAGCTCTTCGCACAAATGTAAATTTTAGTTTTTCAAGTTCTGCCCGCTTCTCTTTAACCTAAAATAAAGGAACAACAAACAGAAAGCTACTTTTATTCTTAAAAGACTGTATAAATCCAGATCCAGTATCAATACTAGTCAACTGCAAAGTTACTGAAAGTAAAAGTTCCAGAAAGCTCCAAGTTTAATTGAACATCCAAGAAAGCAGCATGTGTAAAGCTAGTCCTGTGCCAAATAATCTGCTAGATAATTTGCCTAACTACAAAACTGTAGAAACTGGGGGAAATGAGATGGGGAGCCCATACAGCTCGGATGTTTGCATAAGTAGAATCCAAATTAGGTACTTCAAGGCCACGTAAAGCACCAGCTAACCACTCACATGCTTCAACATTTTGAAGCATGCGAGCCTCATCAAACGAGCCTCCTGTCAGACACGCTGCATGCTACAACCAATAATGAAATTGTTAGGGGAATACAGGCTACATACCTTGGCTAAAGTCTAAATATATATATATATATATATATATATAGCGATGGATAACATACCTCTGAAGGGACACGCAATCCTTCAAGAAGCTTATCAAGTTCTTCAATGAGTGCTTTATTATTTACAGATTGCATCTCTAATTTGTTGTTGCGAGTTTCTATCTGGTATGTTGTCAAAGAGTTACATGCCGGCATAAGAAGTCAGATGTTGAACTCAATAATATATAGTTTATATCTTCACTATTTAGTTTGAGGACAAAATTAGCAGCAAACTTGAAGCATATAAATTACGGAACAATGACAGACTAGACTGGATGAAAACAAGATCCTACATTTTAACAGACTGTCTACAAAAGGTTCCCTACCGACTCAATATCTTCTCTCATATGTCGTAATTTAACATTGAAGATGCCTAACCATTCATCCATGTCATCAACACAATTTGTTGCTGCCTCAAGCCCTTGCAGGACCTGAACAACCAGGAATAGAACAATTTAACTTAGGGGATAAGAAGCATATTGTTAAGAGTGGTGAACATCAGCATCACCAAGAATAATAAAGAATTTTAATATGAAAAAAAAAAAAAAAAGAAAATCCTAAACACATAAAGCAATCCAGCCACAAGGAGTGAAAATAAAAATAACTTCCTCAAGCGCAACAAAATCTTCATTGGAACTATTTAGGAGTAGGCAAATATGATAAGCAACTGTCAGAGAAGAATGGCTAGAACTCAAGGTAGAGAAATGGAGAACTTGAGTATATCTGAATTGCGAGTAATGAAGACGGCATAGTATATCTGATGAGCTGTTTGATACCTAATATATAGGGGGATGGGACTAGACCAGAAGAGCCATACATGGGAATGATGCAAGCCGTTGAATCTTAATAGTCCCAACATGGTGCCAGCGAGATTTGAGAAATATTAGAGGAAAAACACAATCAGAAAGCAAAAATAGAAGAAAATACCTCATCTACTAGAGGTTCAGTTTCCAAAATGGCATGCACATTCGCTGCTTCCAGAGCAAGAAGCTCTCGCTTCAACCGCTCAGAAAATGCTTCTGCTTCACCAATGCCCATGACATAGCTGTGGACAATGTTATGATAAAAAACAATAAGATAGGATTTAGGTGCTTCAGCATTCATAAACCAATCACAAAAAACAGTATATTGCTTTTCAATTATGCAAATGAAACAACTGATGAAGAAGAAGAAATCGAGAATCATAGACTATCAAGGAATTATGACCACTAGAACCATACCATATCTTCAAACCTTCTGCTCTGTTTCCAAAAAATGACAGATATCACCGCTAGGATAAGGACTCCCCTCCCCCCAATACACATCTCAGCAATTTGGCGGATAATAGACGAATATTTTATTTTTTAAAAAACAAAAAGCAATATATAGATATGAACATTCTCATTTGATATATTTCTGGATCTGACCAACAATATATGAACGCTTGCCGATCAACTTCAAAGAATTGAACTGCAATGTATATTTCATGCCTTATGTCTACTCTGTCAATTTCCATTAGCAATTTAGCATTTTGTAGTCTAGAAGGAATCTGTGCACTCCATTAATAATGAAAGACATCCGACTTTCACTGAATAACCTTAGAACAGTATAAAGGAACAACATACGTGCCCAAAAGAGCCTCCATGTCCTCTTCCTCAGCTTGAGAGACAAGTTCCCTTTCAACCGTCACTTTCAAGTCACTTTCTGTTACAGTAGTTGCAACTGGACCATATTGCTGATTCCTTTGAGTAGTAACTGATGGTGTATTTTCCTAGATACAATATACAAGTCAAAGACAAGACAGATGAATTCAAATAAAAGTATTGAAATAAGATTTCCTGAATTTTAGGGGAAATTAAATCTCCTTGAAATTCTAAGCAAAATCAGAATGACACTAAGAAATTATACTCCTCAGAATGACCACCAATCCACAAGGACCAATAAGTTAAAATACCATTAAACTTGGCCACTAGGCATCTGCAACTAAGAGCATATGCTACGCTCTGCATAATTACAGCTTTCTGTGAGTTTCAGGTAATCTATAATTTGCATAAAAAATGATTTAGCATCAATTCAACAGTCAAGAATTCAGAAAGAATAAAGTCATCAAACTCACCTTAGCCCAAAGAGCCATCTCCACAACATCTACACCAACAACCTTGGGAATATGACCAAGTATATCTTTGCAGACATTTAAGATACATAATAAAATGCGGTTCCTGCAACAATATTTAAGAAAGGACACACAAATAAATAACTGTAAGCAACGACAGCCGATAATGAAAAAAAAAAAAAAACAAGAAAAGAAGATAAATGTTAATTTTGTTGGAGTAAGGAAACATAAAAGAAGCAAAAAGAAACATCCCAACAAAAAAAGGGTGATATCTTCAGTCCAGAGCCATTTCAATTTACCTGTCATCAATGTTGCGCATTGTCCACTGAGGTGGAGCAACACTTTGACTTCTGAGGTTATCAAATCCCTATAAGAAGTTCAGTTAGACGCTGAAGAAAAAATCCCATGCAAAGAGAATGCATGCATAATATAAATCATAATGTATTTACTTGTTGAATATTTTAGTTCATGGAATCAATTGTTTTAAATACCAATATGATAATATATCATATTTTCTATAATCAATTATTTAACAAATTAATTTTATATCATTTTTGGTGCTAACAAATTTTGATGTTAATATACAAATATAAGTTTTAAAAATGCCATATTATATAAAAGCTTATTTTAAAAAACCATAATAATTTATTTTTGGATTGAAATTTTAAATTATGTAGAAATGATTAATCTAACATAAAAAAAAAAAAAATGATGTAAAATCTACCCAAACTGGAGGTAGCCCAAACCAAAAGCAGCCCAAGCCAAAAATGGCTTCAATCCAAAATGGCCCAATCCGAACCGCCCAATTGACACCTCTAAGTGAGAGCATGGAAAGGAAGTTTAAGGTAGAAATATATTCTACTTCTGCTCAATTGCTTCATTAAATCACATAACAGTTTTTGGCCAACTGGAGTTGACAAAGGTCAAAGAACATACAGCATTCAACAGAATATACTCATTCAAGTAAACAAGAAAAGGGCTTACCAAAGTAAAGGTGCATCCACTGGGATCATTAGTTATAACCTCCACCTTCGAAAGATGCTTCAGCTTGTATAACTCAGCAGCCTGTACAATTTCAATAATTCATACGTCAATATATGATCTTAAAATCAATAAATCTAGAATACCTATTGGTTAAGACTTAAGAACCTCATCTTTAATCCGATAGTTCCCTGCCCTTTGTACTGGAAATTAATTAATTTTGCTTTCTGTTTGCGCTAGTAATATTCTCTTCTCAGTAATGCAAAAAGTGAATTCATAAATGTGATAAATAATTCCAAATTTCACATGAAGAGGTAGACAAATGTCTAACTCTATTTTTTGATATTATATTCATTATTTCTTTTTTTTTACCAATAGCAAACTTCAATAGAACAGGGAAAGATATGATCCCACTTCATCATGGCCATCTTATAATTCTCGAGTAATGCACGCAAACAACAATTAATCACACACTGATAATTCATTATGATAACATATAAGCATAATGTAGGATGAACAATTAACAACCAGATTAGCATAATGAAGCCAGAGAAGCAAGCAACTGTAGCACCGAATCCTAGCAAAAAATGGATGGACCAGCACAGCCTCAAAGATCAAAACCTATCACAGGTAGGCCAAATGCGACCTTGCAATGGTCACCCTAATCATTCTGAGTTCAGCTGTAGTAAGCTACCAATAGTACTAGTAACACTATAGCAACACTTGATAAAGAAACATAAACTCATGAGATAATCTTTCTGCACTTATTCTTGATTGTCCTAATACACATTGTCTTAAAGATTATAATAAGAGACAATTACCTCAAGAACACCTCCTGTAGAATACTTCAAGACTCGCAGAAATGCTTTAGTTCGCTGAACTTTTGATTTCGCTGCATAAATCATAGGTCTTCATAAGGACAAGCAAAAAAACGATTCAAGCATCCAGCATTATTCAAAACAAGAACCCCGCAATGGACGAATATGGTAACACATTACACTTCAAATCTAATGATATTGTTTAATTCAAAAACCTTAGGCAAATCATAGCTAACATTCTTTAATTTGAATTGTCCGACCAGTTTTGAACAATTCCAATATCCTAATGGTTAGTTCACTGGTTCAACATCGTATTTAACATAATTCTAGCATAATCAATAGAATTTCAATTGAAAAGAAGTAAAACAAAAAAAATAAATAATAATTGCTGGATCCTAAATTCAAGTAGATATAACATTGTGAGATTAAGGTGAGGACGTACTAGAGATGGCAATGACTCTAGGTTTAGCCATGTTGTTGCGGCCCAATTTGCTAGATTTGCCCCAGATCCCGTGGCTTTTAACGACACGAATCGACATCACGACCTTCTGCTTGGTGCCTTCGATTGCGGCCTCGCAAGCTCGCCTTAGCTCCTCATCGTCCGCGCTCGATTTCGCCATCACGTTCCTTCTTCAACCAATGTGTGCTTCCCAGGTTACCAACCTCCGAGAAAGAGAAAAATGTGAAAAATGTGTGATTAACAGCTAACAGAAACCGGACCAAACAAAATAATAATAATAAAAAGAAAGAAAGGTAGTATAAGCCGTCTTTTGATTTTGTCGGGCTAATATTTTGAAGTGTCTTACTAGTTTTTTTTTTTTTTAATTTAGATGCCATTATTTGTTAGAAAGGTGAAAACCGTACATCATTTTTTCAAAAAAAAAAATGTTAAACAATAATAAATAATAACGAGATAACATGTAGCAAGTAAATTGCGGACATTGATGTTACCTTTGTTTCAAATTTCAACCGTTGTTGCATCTCATTGCTCCGCTAATAGTTGAACTCTCCTGGTTATACCAAAGATAAGTTTTCAAAAAGAATAACTCCATTGATTCAACTGATTTTTTTAAGCTAAAAAAAATTATTCCAAAATAATGGAAATTAAAATAAATCTAAAAAAAATCATTTTATATCAATATAAATTTTTTGAAGAATATTCCACACGTAATCAAGCAATAAAAAATATCAAAATTTTATTGACATCTTCTTAATTTAGTGATCGAGAATGTGCCAAAGTGACGTATTGAACTAAAATTTGAGTCCAAATATCTCTTACTCCTTCCCTAATTTATAATTATAATATTGTTTTTCTTTTATTGAAAAATATATTGAAATTTTCAAAACTTAAGTTACATTTTACGAATGATAAAAATAGATTTTACTCAAATAAAATATATAATCTTATAATAAAAAGAATTATATCTTATTCATGTTTGTATATTTTATCATGTTATAATTTTATTTAAGATATTTCATATTTATATCAATTGTGATATGTTAAAATTCACTTATGTAAATTTTGTGATTATATAGATTTTGTATCATATTTTAATTATTTTATATGTATTATATTTATGTAATCGTATTTAACTAAGTTGAAGGTTTACATGATAAGTAACAGCAGCTAGGGATGATGGGTTTTTTGCTATCTAGTTTTGGCAACTTTGGACGCTATCCTATGACATGATACAAACACGATACAAGAAAAATAATTGAAATATGACATAAAATATAATACGAAAAAAATAATTTGATAACGTTGAGAAATATATATAAAATGAAATACTAACATATCAAACTTTGTAAAAAATAAAATATTAACGTATCAAAATTTATATAAATAAAAAATATCTTAAAACACAATAACAATACACGAAAATACAAAAACATAATATAAATAAATAACTTGCAGGATTTGCTAAAAGCCCCCACTTGCAAATGCTAAACAACCTGTTCCTCCAACTATACTTACTAACGTTCATGTTCAGCATGACGCTTGTTCTGGACGCTCAGGCTCCCAGAATACTCAGCTGCTAAGAGTTACATAAATTACATTTTAATCGGAACTACTCGGGACAGTGCTCGCTGAAAGATAAAAACCCTGGCATATTTATGCCAACATCGGTATCTGATACATTTTCAGGTACAGGTACCGAGATATAACCCTCAAATACATGGAAAAATATAGAAAAAATTGAAGATACCTATTCACGACACTCACATTTGAATCCGAATAATATAGATATGATTTATGAAAAAAAGTTCAATCGCCATAGAGCTAGCTATAGACATACATCTTACTCCAAAATGGAAATTAAGTGCTCCCCATAAACTTGCTTTACATACATCACAGTTGAGGTATCAATGATTTTCTTCATGCTTTCTCTGACAGCAAGTTAGGGTTCTTCTCTAACAGCTTGATTGCTAGGTAGAGCACCTAAACTGACTCTGGAAACTGAATAACAACCAAGAAGATCCATCATGTCACCTAGGTTAGTAGCCATGTTAGTTACATTTATCTCTGAACATCCTGCAAGTTATAACTTTAAAGGAAAAATAGATCAAGCATAAAACACCAAGAACTATTACTGCTAAAGAATTGTAGCATGCATACCATATACACTGCTTAATGTCCAAAAATTAGGATGAGGCTTTCTGCACACCCTTTGACCTGTACGTAGCGATTCTGTGAACTGTCCGCTGGAGGGAACCCAACAACTCTGTCTCGATATATTCATACCTATGCCATGATCAAACAGGTAATGAGTTATACATCAAACATTCTATCCATTAGTTAAACAAATCAACTCCGGCAAAACCTCAACTCTGATCTGCAACAACACATTCTATCAGTATGCAACTTTGATAGTTATGTGTTCGATTAAAAGAAACCCACTGTAAATTAAAGTCTTTCAATGCATTTAGATGTGACATCAGATACAAGAGAACTTTAAGGTTTAAATGACAGACTTACAAATTGCGGCAGAGATTATCTGTAGTCACAGAAAGAGCAATAATCCTCATTCTAAAACTCAAAATGTCATTATCAGAGTACGTATCGAACTTCTCCTCTAAAACTGAAGAAAGCTTCTCAACATTAGCCTCAAATTGCTGCTGCTGATCCTCAAACAAATTCTGTTTTATTTTCTTCTCTGTCTTTCTCATTTCATCCTTGAATAAGTCATCACCAAACATAAAGTAAGCAAATGCATAAGAATATGAAAGAATTCGCCTTGATCTAAAGAGCCTGTAGAGTCCATTTATTATCCAACTGAAATCTTTAGATGTTGGTATAGTTTCCTCCAGTATGTTTATTTTTCCAATTATTGTCTCCTTCAGCTTAGACTCAAGCTTAAAAGAATCTATATGAGCTTTATATCGATTGTAGTAGTGAATATAGCGCTTAAGGTAGTGCCTTGCATGCTCACTTTTCTTCCCATGGTCACTGTTGTATCGCCCGCAGCTGTGACCAGGGATAGATATAGATGAGTGTTCTCTACCAGTAGCACCACCACAGAGCCAACTGCATAAACAGGAAACAATTCACATTTTACAAATGTCTTTCAACAGATCTTATACTCAACAGAGGCAATCATGTAACAAAAAAGACAAATCACCTGACACAATCCATCAAAGTAACCAATTAAATTGAACAGTTTCATTCACACAAGAACTTTATCCATTGACATAAGAAGACAATCAAAAATAAAAAGTGACGGGCCTTTTTGGTAACTCCTCCAGTGCAAACTTACTTGCCAAAGGTTTTATCTCCATACTCCATGTTACTCAGACTCGGGTGTATTAGATACAGATATGTGTTCGACACAGGTATGTTTAATTTTTCTAAGTTTTTTCATGTATTTGGAGGGTCCTTGTAGGGTGGTCACATCCCCATACCCATGTCCAAATAGTTGCCAAACATCGATGTCAGACATAGGTACTTCAAGAAAAATAAAAAGTCAAAGCAACATAGTTCATAACAGTAATTATGTAGCAAAATGGAACAGAAATCACAAACTATTATCTCCAAGAGACGAAGATAAGATCTCTCACCAAAATGATTGCCCACAGACACAAGTTACATGGTTGCAGCCTCCATTCTTTTCAACTGGCTTGCGGCATTTTGGACAAGGCTTAGTGTTGATTGTAATCCAATTAACTGTCTCTGATTCATCCTCACACTTCTTGGACCAGAGTTCCCACATGAAACAAGAGCAAGGTGAATGAGCTTCGGATAAGCAGCTAAAACAAAACTGCAAGCCACAAGGACATTCAACCTCAAAAAGTTCATCATCCTCAATCCGTATTGCATTTCCACAATGAGGGACACTGGGGCACCATTTAACTCTCCTATTGTCCTCTATATATGATTCCAAAAGAAAACGATCAAATTTCTCCAAAAGATTAGAATCCCTTGCACTAACTAATTGTCTGATTTTTTCTTCATCACAAACAGCATTACAGTCGAGTGCCATGCATCTAATGCGCCTACTGTGGCCCTCATTTATCTTCACAACGAAATGTTCGGTCCAACCTAAACAGAAATCGATAAGAAAGATTTCAGCCTCCTTTTCCAGGCATCAAAAGGTTCATAAAGCACTCATAAGATGCGAAGTTAACAGTCTCATTTCTTCTCGAAATAAGCAGAAAAACAAGAATTAGCTTAATATATTCATCAAATTGTCTACTTCAGTTTTCTAATTGAATAGATTCAAAATAAGCAAGTTCTTGTACAGTGTCAATAAATGCCAATTCCTATTCCAACAAAATCTTTCCCATTCAGATATAAGAATTAACAGCGAAGATTAGTTTTGAGGAAAGAGCAACCCAACTTCAGACTATGGACAATTACCCGACAGTTTACTTCAGCATCGGAACAACTCAATAGAAACTTCGGAAATGTATACTTAAGCATAATTGAAAACCTACAGTTTTGCAAAAGCAAACATATAATTTGATTAATGGCAACAAACTCACAGTCATTGCAAAAGTAATGACCACAGTCCATAACAGTAAACATATCAGCTGATGCACCCTCATAGCAAATATTGCACGTAAAGGTAGAAGACGAAGATTGGTACGGGAAAAAAGCATGATCATCCGGCCTTTGTACACCTGCTGCAGCAAGCAATTTATCTTTACCACACTCAACAAGCACAGCAAGCACCTTATCGACATCCCAACGATAATGAATAAGCAATGTTCTGGCGTGGTGTTCTTTCAACGATAACAAATCCATTACTCTGTATAAATCGTCCCTCTGCACCAATAAAATCAAATTCAACTAAAAAATGATTAATACATTCTGAAATAGGAAGAAAGGGGCAAAATTGTAAGTTACATTGGCTTTATTACCTGAGCAGCCAAGAGTGACTCCTTTGTTATCACCTGAAAAAACAGGGGTAAAAAAAAA
>JBBYHK010365353.1:0-24210 GCA_038382065.1 Adansonia grandidieri | reverse complement strand
AATTATTATTTTAGTAGGATAATAATAGTTTAGGTAATATAAAATTTATGTCACCCAAATTCAAATTAAATATATGTGTTTAATATAATATATTTAATATTTAATATTTTAATATATTTAAATATAAAAATCATATATAAATATTTTAAAAAAATTAATAATGAACATAAATTTTGAGTACCCTTTCCTGAAAGTTCCCCTTGATTTTAAATGGAAAAAAGTTTCATCGGTCAAATAACCTGAATGCAAGGTCTACATTTACGACGGCTAGGTTCAGTTTTAATGAGAAATAAAACGGTGGTAGGAGTAAGAAGATTTGTTCGTAGATTAAATTAAATTAAATTTGTATTAATTTAAAATTTTATATAATTTATTTTTAATAAAATTTTTTAATTAATAAATAATAATTTAAATTAAAAAATTATTTAAATTTGATTTAACAAATCAAATCTGTCTGAAAGCACAGCTGCCAGCTGGCTGGCGTGGCCTACTGAATTGCATTGCCTCCTTTATGAATGCGGGGGCTTCTCCTTATCTCATTTGTAGTTTTCAATCATCTTTCTCTGAAGCTGGAACTCACTACACCTAAAACGACACTGAGATCTAAGACAGTAAAAAGTAAACATTTGATTACATCAATTACAACAAATTCTAAATTCACGCAGTTAAACTTAATTTCCCCTAATTAAGTGCTGAATGAATGAAGTAAAGGTTAGAGGAGAATGAACCCTAGTTTAATTCTGCTAGTTCATTACAATTAATTTTAACTTAGTATTTACAACTCATTCTTCGATCCTCATGATGCATCTGCCATTATATTCTTTCCATTCTCATATCGACCAACATTCACTATTGAAATGCTCTCTGATTTATGGCAAGAATCTGAACCTAACCATTGATTAAAATATCATTTTACATTAATTACGTTCAAATAAAATAAAAATTATATAAAAATATATATCAAATACGAATATATAAAATTTAAAGATAAAATGATTTTAAAAGAAAATAAATATCTGCCAATTTTTTCTACTGCAGACAGCCTGTCCCATGATCATTATCTGCAATAGCAAGTCCCAAGGAAAATTCATTAGCTGCTTGTGCCTTTTTCTCTGGGTAATAATTTGATTATAATTAGACCATGATCCACTTCCAAATTGAAAATGCTTCTAATCAGTGGAGGAAAAAAAAAAAAAGGCCAATCTGATCTGTTGTATTTATAATTAATGTCTTACAGCTACCCATGCTGTGAGTGTAAATGACACGTTTGGTGGTCTGACATTCTGATCAGATAACCCAAAAATATTACTAGAACTTGTCGGAATGGCAATGGATTTAGGTGGGGATGGATTTTGTCTGCAGGGCTTCAGATCTGAATATTCAAATATTTTTATTTGATATTTATCTCAAATTCGAATTTAACTTGAGTTTTAACTTTTGAAACAACTTCGAAATCATCCTCTCTCGAAACTCAAGTATTGGATCAGTTCACTGCACAAAATATATGTGATAAAGTATCGGATCAGTTCACTGCACAAAAGCTTTCAAGAAATTTCCATGCTTTTTAACTCAAAATAGAATCCAATTCCATTACTGTTGGAATTAGCTTTAAATATCCGAAAAAAAGAGCACCATGTGGAAGCAGCAAATTGCATTAACTCAGTTACCCCACCACTAAAAAATCCTTAGATTTACACCCCCAAAAAGTCAAAATTTTATTATTTCTTGCCATTATTAAGTGGTTCATGGTCACTTGATAAAACATTATTTGAACACAGATCATTTTATTTATTTATTTTTAAGTGAATGCTGCCTGTTTAATTCTCCTGATTCTCCTTAGCTCTGCAGTTTCTTTGTTTGTTGAGTTCATAATTTGCTGCTAAAGGATCAGATTTGAAGAATTTCCAGCTCTTAAAAGATTCTATAGCTATAAGGTAAAGTTTCTAAAACTCTCAGCGCCGCATTTCATTATCTTGTTTCTGCCATTAACAAAAAAACGTTCATTCTTTGTCGGTGTCTTCTGTTTTTGTCAAATCTTTTTTCGGTGATAAGCTCTTGTCTGGGTTTCATTTGCTTTTTACCAGGTTCAAGTGGCTTCTGAAGTTTTCCATGGAGAGTTGCAGCTTGTTTTTACTGTTATTAAGTCTTTCATGGAGTTTATTTATCTTGGGTGACTCTCAATTGCAAAGCTCTCAATCCCAAGTTCTTCTTCAGCTAAAGAAGCATTTAGAGTATCCAAAGCAACTGAGTTTATGGCGTGATAGAAAAACAGAGTTCTGTTTTTTATCTCCATCGGCAGAAGTGAACATTTCATGCGAGTTCAACTTTGTCACTGAGCTTAAAATAATGGGGGATAAGCCGGCAACTAAGGCTACTTATTTTGCTGGTTTTCCAATACCAAATCAAACTTTATCAGAGAGTTTCTCAATAGATTCTTTCGTTACAACTCTTTCAAGGCTATCAAGCTTGAAAGTTCTCAGTCTTGTTTCTTTGGGAATTTGGGGTCCTTTACCAGATAAAATCCACCGGTTGTCTTCACTTGAATATTTGGATTTGAGTTCCAATTTTCTCTTTGGTTCAATCCCTCCGAAAATTTCGACATTGGTGAAGCTTCAAACGTTTGTATTGGATGATAATGTGTTCAATGATACAGTTCCTGGTTGGTTCAATTCGTTGTCGAATCTGACGATTCTGAGCTTGAGGAACAACCGGTTGAGAGGTCCATTTCCATCTTCAATCAATGGCGTTACTTCCCTTATTAATCTTGATTTGTCTAGCAATGAAATATCAGGGAATCTGCCAGATCTTAGCAGTTTAACAAACCTGAATCAGCTCGATTTGAGTCGAAACAAGTTCGATTCACATTTGCCGATAATGCCTAAAGGATTGTTTGTGGCTTCCCTCGGAAACAACTCTTTCTTTGGGGAAATTCCACCGCAATATAGCCAAATAAAGCAGCTTCAACACATTGATGTTTCATTCAATTTGCTAACTGGCAAAACTCCAGCTGAGCTATTCTCATTACCAAACATCAGTTACTTGAATTTTGCATCAAATAAATTAAGTGGTTCCCTTTCAGACAATCTAAGCTGTGGCAGCAACCTCCAGTTCGTTGATATATCGAACAATAGGCTAATTGGAAGCTTGCCTTTGTGTTTACAGTCTGACTCGGGCAATAGAATTATTAAGTTCAGCGGCAATTGCTTATCCATTGCTGGAAATCAGCAGCATCCAGAGTCATACTGCAAAGAACTCGAAGTTCATATGTACAGAACCAATAATGGTGCCAAAGGCATAGGAGTATTTGTTGGTCTCATTGTTGGAATTGCTATTGTCATTTTGCTTCTGGCTGTTGGATTTCTCGTTGTGTGCAGAAGATGCTGCCCTCGAGCAATATCGGAGCAACATTTGCTGCAGAAATCTGTACCAGACAACTCAGCAGCAGCAGGGTTCTCATCCGAGATCCTAAGCAACGCAAGTATGTTATTCACTTGGAAACAATTTTTGTTATAGTGAAAATTAACGAAAATATATGATGTGAAAATTTAATGGATATATATATATATATATATGGTGATAATGTTTCATGTTCACTTGATTGTTCAGGATATATTTCTGACGCTTCGAAGTTGAGGCCACAAGGTCTCCCAGCTTGTCGGTCATTCAGTTTGGAAGAGTTAAAAGAGGCTACGAACAACTTCGATAACTCCGTTTTTCTGGGTGAAGGTTCATATGGGAAGGTAAAATCTACCACCTGCATTTAGGGTGAGGGTGAGCAAAATTCAGTTGAAACCGACTCAATCGATCAAAATCGACATGAGTCGGTTAGATTGATATCGGGTTTATGTTGTTTTACTGTGGCAATTTTAATTAAGTCAATCGGTTTGAGGTTCCTAAAATTTAAAACCGAACCTATTGACCTAACCGACTTATATATATAAACCCTTACCTACTAATCTAAATCCAGACCCATCCCCAGTTATCCACTCATGAGTCAACGCATAATCCAACTAAGATCATCGAACTAACCAAGATAATTTATCGGACCAACCTATGTCATTTCGGTTATTTTCGTTTATCCACTGGAGTTTGGTCGGTTTTGGTTACTTTCCGTACTGAATACCGTTAAGTCGTTTTCTGAATTTTCAAGACCGAACCGACTGATCCAACCATTGCACAGTCATTACATAAATTTCCATGAAAACAATGACCCTTTTTCAGTTATTCCTCACTACTACTTCATTCCTTTCCCAGCTTTTCAAAGGGAGACTGGAGAATGGAACCCAAGTTGCTATAAGGTGCCTCCCCACATCGAAGAAATACACGATTCGAAACCTCAAACTCAGGTTGGACATTCTTGCGAAGATTCGCCACCCACATTTGGTTTGCATTTTGGGGCACTGCATTGAAGTTAGACAAGATGATTGCAGCGTCAACAGAGTCTTCCTTGTGTATGAATATATTCCCAATGGGAATTTTCGATCTTATCTGTCCGATAATAGTTCTGGAGAGGTTCTCAATTGGTCGAAACGACTGGAAGTCTTGATTTGTGTTTGCAAGGCTGTCCAATTCTTGCATACTGGGGTTATTCCTGGTTTTTTTCACAATAGATTGAAGACGAATAACATCTTGCTCAACGAGCATCGATTGGCGAAATTGGGTGACTATGGGCTGTCGATCATCTCGCAAGAAACTAGCAATTATGGGGTAAGAGTCCTTATTTTGCCGTTCAAATTCGAAGGTAACCTGTTTAAAATATAAGCCAGACCACTTGAGCCATTTTCTAGTTATGTAATACATTATTTTTTCATATACTTTATGCATTTTATATTATATAGAGATTAAATATATATAATATTATAATATAAATATTAAAAAAATGTTGAGTTTCTAATGTTAGGAATTTAATAAAAGGGAAAAATGTAAAACTACTAAAAATTAAATAAAAATAACATTTGTTTAAAAAAAACGAATCTAAATGAATTTAAATTATTTATTTACGAATATAGATAGACTTACAAAATTTGAGACTTATATTTCAGGCCAATCTAAACTTAATCAAGTATGAATGACATTATCACTTCACCTCGATCTGACCTCAACCACGAACTCCTCTACTTTGCACTAATCATTTGTATCAATTGATTAGAAACTGACATCCATATTCTTGACTTTCAGGCAAAAGGAGAGGAACTTAATTCATGGTAACTACGATTTTCATTTGATCTGGTTCATTGTTCATGTTTCAGGCGATCAGATCGAATTTTGCTTTCAGTGTTAGTTCAGCATATTGGCAATTTTAAGCAGAGATATTTACTATTTGGGAAAATATTTTTTTTCCAGGCAAATGACAAGGTTAGAGGATGATGTTTATAGCTTTGGTCTCATCTTGCTGGAGTCCATTGTCGGTCCCTCGATTTCTGCTAAAAAAGAGGCAACTCTACGGGATGAATTGGTACGTTAGTCTACATTAATTAAATTTTTTATTTTTTTAAATATTTTTATCTGATACTTATATTCAATTCATATTTAGAATAAATATGAAATAGTTCTCTCCGTAAGTCAAATTACCCTCTTATCTCGTTAAAGTTAGCTCGTAAAGACAAAGTTTTTTGTAATTTAAGCCAAATTGGCTCAGCCCGTATGAGTGAAACTTGGACAATGTTTATTAGTAATTCAGGATGACCAAGCTTGAGCTTAGCTAAATTTGAGCCGTGACTTTAAAAAACACGGCTTGATGTATAAACAGGTTTAATATAAAAATATGATCTTCTAATATATTGAAAACTTTAAAATAGTTAATTCAATTCGTATCAAATTCATACTTATATTCGATACTCACTTTAGAGCTAGCTAACATAGTTATTGCCTATCTTTTATTGAAAAATCTAAGGGATTGTATATAACTGCGTTAATTTTAACAGGCATCATTAAACAACCTGGAAGGGCGAGCAAGAATCATGAACCCAGTTGTTTCAGCTACCGGCTCGCAAGAATCGATATCAATCGTGATTTCCTTAACAAATAAGTGCATCTGCTCAGAATTATGGAGCCGCCCATCTTTTGAGGACATCCTTTGGAATTTGCAATATGCGGCACAAATCCAGGCAAATGCCGAGGGTTAAACAGAAAGATTCAGCCGACCCCCTGTATAGTTCTTTCCCTGGTTATCAAGTTTGTTGTGATTCTTTATATTTTGTTCAGAATTTGTGATAAATGCATGAATTTTTTATTTGGAATGTAAGCTAAATAATGTTCAAAAGCAAGCAAGTAGTTTACAAGATCTCAGAAACTATGTTACTCAAATTCGGGTATCAATATTGGATATAAATATATGTTCGATATTCATGTTGTAGACTCAATGCAGTTAAAAGTTACGTTACATTGACTCTTCATTTTTTTTTAAAATATTCATATTCAACATCAATATTCAATATATATTCGGACATAAATAGAGAGTACGATCTTTCAAAGACATAAAATGATTTTTTAAATTTAAATATATTTATGTTAAATACGTATCTTTATTCAACACTCGTCCTTGAAATCAATTAAAATAGGTCAAAAGGTCATCGCCAAGTCTCCATGCGCGCAATGCCAAAAGTCAAGAAGCTTTTTCTTGGTTCTCGTAATAGTCTTCCGTTGGCTTACTCTGTAAAAAGGATAAAAAAGATGATTGATAAAAAACTCAAGCCTTTCTCTTCTTCTTTGGGTTTATGTCATACCCAATTCTCAATAATATTTGATTTAACAGCCTATAGATTTGAACTGTAAATGCAAAACATTTCAGGAAAGCCAATTGGAGACCTGTAAGAATAGTGAAGAATAATGAAGTTTACATGTTAACAAAAATGATTGATTGTTTCAACTACCATGGACTTTTAGAACTTTAATAATTGATCTTTTTGTTTTTTTTTCTGACCAATAATTAGCCAAATGTAGGACTGAAATTAGACACTATGTTATTTGTATTTGAATTAAGTGATGAGTATCGAATAAAAGTATAAGTTTAATACGGATATGGTCAAATTTTTAAATTTTTTTTTATATATTTGAAAGATCAAATCTTCATGTTTATGTCTAAATATGTGACGGATACAAATATATCAAGAACAATAAAAAATCAGAATATAATCATCTAGTTATATATGTAACATAAGAAGGCTAAAGCATTCAGCTTTCCCTTTCTTAAACACAAGGCTTCAGTTATGCAAAAAGATTTTCAAAAGGGGATTATGACGTGGGACAGCTGAATAATGGCAATGAGAGGTGTAGATAAATCTTATCTAAAATGAAAAGCCCGAGCCGAACTTGAATAAATAATTTTTTTTTTTTTTTTTTCAAATTCAACAAGATTTAAATAAAGTTTTAGCTTCAATCCATGAATATTTTTAATAGAAGATGACGTGTCTAAGAAAAAGATAAATTGATGAGGAAAGAGGGAAGACCAAGGAACTTTGATTACAGATTTCGAAGGAGCCTCAAAAAAAGATAGAATGAAAACTAATCCATTTATAATATTTATTATAAACTTAGGCCTTGAAATTCCAGAGTTTGATACAAAGGGGGGAGGGGGGGAAGAACTTAGACACCCTTCTTAAGCATTGCCCTAACCCTCATTGGAAGACCATAAAGCCTAATAAACCCAGCAGCATCAGCTTGATTATATATGTCCCCACTCTCAAAGGAGGAGATATCCTCCCTGTACAAGCTATGGGTACTAGTCCGACTTGTAACGGAAACTGATCCTTTGTATAGTTTCAGAGTGACAGAACCGGTGGTGGTCTCGGTAATCTTCTCCATAAATGCATCCATGGACTCACGCAGGGGGTCGAACCACCTTCCTGCGTAAACTAGCTCAGCGTACTTGAGGGCAAGTGAATCTTTAACTTGAATGGTTTCACGGTCAAGGGTTAGAGACTCCAGCTCACGGACAGCGTTGAATAGGATGGTACCACCTGGAGTTTCATAGACTCCACGACTTTTCATGCCAACAAGCCGGTTTTCAACCATGTCGATACGACCAATTCCATGTTTCCCACCAATCCCATTGAGTTCAGCAAGAAGAGAAGCCGGAGAAAGATTCTTTCCATTAACTGAAACAGGGATGCCTGAAACAATTCCAATTTCCACATATCTGCAAAATTTGTGTGTAAGAAGTTGTTAATTAGCATATAAAACACATGAAAATCATTAAGATTCACGAAAACTTACTCCGGTTGATCGGGTGCATCTTCTGGGTCAACACTCATCATATACATATCTTTCTTCGGTTCATTTGCCGGATCCTCTAAGATATCTCCCTTCAATGCCAAGATAGATCCATGTCACAGTGGGAGGGAAACATAATCATGTTAAGTAAAGCAAAGGAGCTTATACAAGATATCGAAGCGTCTACAAGAAAACAGACAAGTAATACTTAATTGCTTACCTCATGGCTTAAGTGCCATAAGTTCCTGTCCCGGCTGTATATCGATTTCTTTGTCACTGGAACAGGCACATTATGCTTCTTAGCATATTCAATAGCATCTTCCCTTCCCGTAATATCCCATTCTCTCCAAGGAGCCACAACATTTAATTCGGGATTTAAAGCAAAGAATGTAAGCTCAAAGCGAACCTAGAGGAATAAATAAACTAGTGAATTTGTGTTTGAAGAAATATAAAAAGATTAATTATACGAGTGAAGTTGTGTTTGACGACATAGAAGGTTTATAATGACTAAAGCTTGGTAGAGAGGCATGCCTGATCATTTCCTTTCCCGGTGCATCCATGAGAAACAGCATCTGCCCCAACCTCTCTGGCAACATCCACCATGGCCTGTTGTTATAAGTGTGTTACCACAAAGGTAAGGTAAAAAAATTCAAAGAAATGGAGCCGGCATAAAAAGCAAAATGCAGTTGAAAAAAAAGATAATGCAGAAGAACAAGAGAATCTTCTATTAAACGAGGATCAAGCATCCTCTTTTATTATATCATAATAATCTAGTCAATGGAAGAAGCAGTTGAAGTGGCTAACACCTATTCCATTCCCTCAAATAACAAACCTTAATCATATTCAAAAGTAAGAAGGTAAAATAGAATTCTGAAGAAAAATAAATAAATAATTGCAATACTGAAGTAGCGTGCTAAGCAGGCTTCATTATAGCTTTTATTATGCTTGAGTACTTGACAGCATGTATAACTAGCAGCATTTAACAAGTTCCAAAATACATAGTAACCTTTGCGATAACAGGCCTGGCCATTGAGGTCCCTAACAAGTATTTCCTTTCGTATATGGCACCAGCTCGCAAGCAAGGAAATATATAGTCTCTCACAAATTCCTCCTTTAAGTCCTTCACTACTAACTGGCAAGCCCCGCTAGCCTTGGCCTTTTCTTCCAAACCATCCAATTCCTTTATGCCCTCCAAAAGTTTGAACCGGGGAATAAATTGTGCATATAAAAAAACTGTAGTATAAACTTACACCACATTGTACAAGAAGATGAAGTAAATTAAACTGTTTAGCAACTTGTTAATATCACTTACTTGGCCAACATCGGCTGTGAAACAAACAACTTCACAACCATAATTCTCCCTGCAAAAGCAAAATAATAAACTCAGAGAAATGACTCATATAGTTATTATTCCAAAAGTAAAAAAAGACAAGTGCAAAGGATCAAGTACAACTAAGAGTAAAAAATCAATTCTAGTTAACCTTTATCTTTGAGAAATAAAGCTACTCATTCAAAGATAGATGCTTCAAGGACTATTACGGAAGTGTGCTAACTCTTTTAACCAAAAATATTAAAGTATTAGTATATATAACATAAAATAGTAGAACTACCTTAGCCATGGCACAATAACAGAAGTGTCTAAGCCACCACTATAGGCTAAAACAACTTTTTTTAGTTTGCCTCGCGGCCCTCCACACTTTGTAGCCGTGGAAACTTCCATATTTCTGTCACTGGACAAAGCAGCTTGAATACCTGAGAGTTTGCAACGAAAATGCAAATTTTTACATTGCCAATTGAAACAGAAAAAAAAGAAGAAGTTAAAACTAAGATAAAATGGTAAAAATAGCTTAAAGGATGCCTATCAGATATGCATAGGTAAGCAGATATGCAAAATGAATTATCCAACAACAACAGCTCATAGAGAAAACAAAATGGCAGAAATTCTTTTAAAGTCTTCTGCTTGCTGTCTCTTTATATTTGTGGTGAATTTAAATGAAGTAATAAACAATAATATAGAATTCAAGTCAAAATTGGAAAAATTATGGCAATGAAGTAAATTATAACCATAATAAGTGCAATAGCAAGCTGTAACTTATTACACTAAAAGGTAACCGTTGCAAGAGTGAAGAGGAAGCCAAAGCTTGTTACATGCAACAAATGTATTTTGTGATTTTAACACATGGCGTTTTTTTCCTAAGGAATCCAAAGAACTTAAATAAGCATCCAAGTCCTTTTGAAACAACCACAATCACCAAAGGACTTTCTTTACTAGCCTGGCTACCAGGCATCTTCACAAAGACTGTATCTTGGACATTGATTTATATCTTTTATATGATATGATTTCACCTATATTGTGCCAGCACTTCATTTCTTTTAAGTGTTAGGCACCCTTGTCCTACGCATATTTGAACATGGATATGAGGATACGTCCCTCCAATGACCCTCCAAAGGCATGGTAAAGCTTAGAACAAAATAGTAAATACTTATGTTGTATACGGTATGTTTCCGAAACTCACACCTAAGCCCGAGTAACATAGGATTTCACATTTCATAAATCCCAATTGATCAATCAATCTTGATAAAATCCATTATACTCGCAGGGGAATGAAGGGGGCAAGCAGGTGCTTTGAACCCCCCTAAAATTTTTCAAGACTTTTGCATTATGTTTTTATCATCACTTAAAAACCAGTAAATTTGCATTTGGGCCCCACCCATATTTTTAAGACTTTTACCATACTTTAAAATCACCACTTAAAAATATGGTAAATTTACATCTGGCCTCCTAAATTTTTTAAAGATTTTTGCAATGCTTTCATAGTTTCATGTCATCACTTAAAAATAAGGTAAGATTATGTTTGTCCCTTTCAAAAAATTTTTATTTAACCCCATTTGTAGAAGTTTTGTTTGATATAATAAATTTGGTAACACTTTTAATTTAAAATTCATTAAATATTATTAACTTCATTCTCTTTATTTGCCTTTTCATTCAATTAAATAGATACATTTACATTAATTATCATTTTTTTTCATTTTACGTTCAAAAGCGGAAAACAAATAAAAAATAAAATAGTTAAACGATTTCGATATCCAAAACAAATTGCATATTTAATTAATTTTACTTTTTCTTAAATATATGTTATCTTTTTTTTTTTATTATTTGTAATATGAAATAGATTTATGAATTTTAATTTGAAAATAGGTTGTTTTGACGTTGAGACTAATTCTTAATAGTTTTTTATACGCAACATGGATTATAACATTAAAAAGAATAAAAATATTTATCTCATTATAAAAATTTTATATATAGTTAGCGATTTTAATATCATTTATGGTATTGAAATTTAATGGTTTCATACTAAATTTGTACAAAGGCTAGGTTAGGTCATGCCCATATAGCAAAATAATTTGATTTTGTCCAAGACCCAACCCGATTTGAACCGATAAATTATATCTTGACCCCCCCCCCAACAATATTTCTGGCTTCGCCCCTGATTATACTTATAGTTTTCCATTCTCCCCTTTCCCCTTGAGTTAGTATTCGTTTTAACTACGAAAAGAACAAGAAATCCCTTTCTTTTTCCAGTTATTCAAAATATGTTTCCTGCAGATAGGACAAACAAAACAAGCAGACGCAACATACAAAACCTAAAAGAAGAAAAGGGTAACCTTCTATATTACGGAAAACGTCAAATAACCGACTCACCTTGATTATTTGGTGCTAGAGTGATAAACCCATTGTTGCTTACAATGGCATGGCCATGGGCTGAACTTGCCTTTCCACTTAACTGTCAATGAAATTTCAAAAAAAGCACATGTTAGACTGCAAACTCTAAGAGCAAATTACCAACATAAAGAGAAGCAAAAACAGATTTCTTTAAAAAGAAAAGAAAAAGGGGGGGAGAATTTTGATAATATCATTTAGAACAAATACCTCTTGAAAAGAAGACAACTTTCTAGAGCAAGACAAGTTATTAGGATAGAACAATGTGTCTGCAAATAGAAGAGTTAAAATAATATCAGCTCAGAAAATCATTCAAAACTGTATACATCATTTTCCCTCGCCCCTTTTTATTTTGGAGGGGGGTTTATTATCTAATCAAAATCGAACCGAATCTTCAACAGTTTATAATCAATTGGGATAAGATTAAGCAAAAAAATGAAGCTATAACCAGAAAGACTGAAATGCAGGAATTGAGAAGAGAAAAAAAAATTACTTCTTTTGGGGCCGTAACAAGAGAGGTTAATCGACGAAGTAGGCGATATGGCTTTAAGCTGAGCCATTTTCTTCTTTCACTGAGATTGTGAGCGAAATTCAGGGCAAAAAAAGTTAAAAAAATAATAGCAGTAATGCTAGGGTTTTAGGTTTTAAGATTCGTTGCTAAAGACGTTGCGTTTTTTATATTGGATTTGGAATTTTGCATTACATCATGTGTCAGACCTTCAAAGAAAGCAGCCTCGCCCGCTAAAGGCCCCACACCTTCTCCTAAGCTTTTTAAAGGATAAGTACGGTAATTTTGAATATAATTTATTCGATAAAAAATTTTAAAATATCATAAATGATTTGAGTGTGAATTGAATATATAAATTTATAAATTTTATATAATATTAATTATTAATTTATAAAAAATTATATCAATATCAAAGTGTTAAATATATATATTTAATTTTTATATTTTTATTCGATTTTTAGTTTGATATTTAAAGAATTTTTTTTATCAAGTTTGTATTTAAAATTTCATTCTATTAAGCATGACACTATTACCTTAGTGAACTGCCACCATAGCAAGCAATGAGCCAATAAGACATTGATACGTGACAAAAAGTTAAGTCATCATTTATCACACCAGCATATAAAATTTTATTTTTATTTTTATTTTTTTGAATTTTTAATGATGAGATCGTATTTTTTTTTGTCACATAACAATGTGTCATTGGTTGTTGATTTCCACATCAACTATTGACTCACGATAATAATGATAGGTACCAACATGTTTGACAGAAGAAAACTTTAGATACCAGTTTGACAAAGAAATATTTTAGGTACTAAAGTGAAAATCGAGGTAAATTATAGGTATCAAATTTATATTTAACCTAATATAAAATCTTAAATGCAATTATAATAAAAAAAAGGCTTAAATACAAAATTGGTACTCATACTTTACCTTGATTCTCAATTTGGTACCTAAAATTTTTTTTGTTAAATTGGTACTTAAAATTTCAGATAAAAGTCCATTAGAAGTCTCTATACTATAGTGAAGGGAGTGTTATAGTCCTTATACCATTAAATTCACTATTTTAATCCTTGTACTTTTTAAAATATAGCAAATAAGAAAAAATAGTTAACGATGTTAAAAAAATCGTTTAAATATCGAAAAAATGTTGACATGTCCTGTGATGCAGAATTTTAAATTTGATTCAGAAATATGTTTTGTTTACAGGCCAAGTTTGGGTATTTTTCTATATAAAATTTAAATTTTTATATCATATGATACATCAGTATTTTGTCAGTATTCAAATGGTTTTTTAACACTATTAACTATTTTTTTATTTGCTATCATTTAAAAAATACATGAACTAAAATATTAAATTTAATAGTATAAGATTAAATTGCTCTTTTTACTATAGTACAAAGACTACTAATAGACTTTTACCTTAAAGTTTCATTCCGTCAATTATGTTAGTAATTGACACTATTATCTTCAGTTAATTGTTGACATGACAATCAACAACTAATGAGATATTAATACATGGTAAAAATGCCACGTCGTTATTGCTACATCATCATTAAATTTTCAAAAAAATAAGAAATGAAAATAATGAAAATTTTTATGCTAACGTGACAAATGATGATGTGGCATATTTACCACATGTCAATGTTTTATTGATTGTTTAATTGCCACGTCAGTAGTTGACTAACAGTAATAATGACAGATACCAATGTACGTGACGAAATAAAACTTCAAGTACTAATTTGACAAAAAAATTCTTTAGGTACTAAATTGAGAATCGTGGTAAACTATAAGGGCCAAATTATTATTTAGCCCTAAAAATATGAACAATACACAAAAACATAAAATTATCAAATTTATTTAAATATTACTAATTTTAAATTCAATTTTGATAGGGTTAAATAAAAAATAACCCCTAAATTATGTCATTTTTCTCACTTGGTACTCTATGAATTTTTGTTTTTAATTTGATACTTATATTATAGTTCATCTACCAATTTGGTATTTTAACTCTAATACCATTAAAAAATAAAACTTTGAATTTTCCAACTAATAATATTGTGCCACCTGTCATAATATAATTTTGCCATATCATCATTACTTAATGGCATTAAGGGCGAAATACCAAATTGGTATACGAATTATAATTTAGGTACTAAACTAGAAACAAAAATTCATAAAAATACATAAGTGGAAAAATAGCATAATGCATGGGCATTTTTTTCAATTAAGCCATATATATTTGGTGTCACGAGTACGTCCATTTAGTTGAGAAAATTACATAAAACTCAAATCAGAATTATCCTTACTATATATAGAAATTAAGGATATTTTAATTCTTTTAATCTTAAAAATAAGTATTTAAAAACTACTTCTTTAAATTTAACTTTCAATTTTAAAAAATAACTACTCAATTAAAAAAAACTATCCCTTTATTTTTAACTTATTACTTTTTAAAACAAAATAAATAAAATTATTCACCCACTTTTATGAGTGTTATAAATTCTAGTGATATAAGTAAAAGTTTTTATTAATAATTTTAGTTACTTGTATCTAGATCTCTTCTAAAGTCAAGCTATCCATTCAACCCATTCAGGCCGGGCTTTGAATATGCGTTTTGTTAATTTGATTTTCTTAATCTAAATTGATATTTAATAATTAAAAAATATTTTTATTTACATTTAATTATAAAATATTAATATTAATATAAAAATAAATTTTTTTATTTTTTATTAATTATGAACAGTAATATGGATAATCTGAGTGGACCAAGCAAAGCTGAATGAGTGCCTAAGCAAAAAATCAAAATTGTTTCGAGCCCAACGCGACCCATGAATACCTCTATGTTTATCTTCATTCAAAACATCGAAAATATTAAATAAAAATATCAACTATTATATTTAATATATTGTTATCATTATAAATAATATATTAACTAAAGTTAAATAGTGTATCAAAAAATAATTAATAAAATTTATATATAAAAAGTAAATATAATTAAAGTGCTATTTTTTAAAATTAAATAAAAGTAAAATATTAAATATAAAAAATTAAATGATAACTAAATAGTAATCGATGTTTAAATGGCACCAAATAAATGGACTAATAATTGTCTTGGTTTTCTTTAACTATTTTAATTTAACCATTTAATCTCTTTATTCGATATCTAAAAAAAAAAAAAAAATTCTATCCCACATTTTTTAATTAAAAACCAATTTAAAGATTATCATTAAACTAAATAATATAAATCATTTTATTAATAAAAAAAACCATTTAGGCTTATTTGTAGATAAAATGTAAATTCCTTGAAAACACTCATTGCTCACTTTTAATGGAAGTTACGGGAACAAGTCCGCTTAAATTTAATCCTGACGTATTTTTGTGATATTTTTTTTTCATATTTTGGATAAGGAAAGGAACAGATTTTAATTCTAATTTATTTTCTGTCGATGAAAATTTTCTTTCCAAACACACGTTGCAAAATGGAATAATAGATGGATTATCCATTTCCAATTGAAGATGGGTTGCAATTAAAGATTTTTATGAATTAAACCGAGTAATTTTTTAATTATTTATCTAAACCAAAATTTGACCTCAAATTACGGCTAAATATAATTTAAAAATGATTTAAAATTAACATTTACATATTTTTCTATTTATACTTGAAAATAGGTTTTTTTATTGATTAAACAATATTTTAAGCGTACTCAAATCAAAAAATTTATTCCCTAACCCAACCCCTTTGCGCCAGGCCTGTCCACCCTCATTCATTGAAATTTGGAGAAGTAAAACCAGCAACCCTAGTCCTGTTTGTATTTAAAATATTATATATATATATATATATATATAAATATAGATTAACAAGTTTATATATTATTATTGTATTTGCATTACTTTCTTATATCATATCGTATTTTAATTATTTTTTACATATTATATCTAAAATTATTGGATCTAAAACCTACGTCCTCGACCTGATATGATCTCAGTTGATTTTGGAGGCAAAAACATACAAGAAATTTTCTTAGCTGAAAAAAACTTGGCTAAAATTATTGGATCTAAAACCTAAGTCCTCGACCTGAAATGATCTCAGTTGATTTTGGAAGGAAAAACATACAAGAAAATTTCTTAACTGAAAAAGAACTATCTTGTCATAATTATGTTGCTTAGACTCTTCATTTTTCTTTAAATACCTCTTGGACACCCATGTTTGACACGTATCCGAACATAAGTATAGAGATATGACTCTCTAAATACATGAATTTTTTTTTTAAATGAATATATCCCATATCGAACACAAAACCGTATCTGACAATCACATTCGAGTCCACTCCAAGTAACATAGCATGATACTACATTGTGATTCAAAAATCAAACAGAACAAGTAAATCAGACCCTGGGTCCAACTATAGGCTTGTTTCTGAGTTTTTTTTTTTTTTTTTTTAATCCAACCATGCAAAAGTGTTCGAATGGCAGGATCAACAGGCTTTATCGACAAGAACATCTTGGAAAACTAAACAAAAATCTGCTAGCATTACTTCAACTTATTGATGAAGAATTCCGACAAACACCAAAAAGAATCACTCTAAATATATTCACAACGTCCTCTCTTTCTTTTTATGGGATGTTAAATAACTTAAATATTTTTTTTTTAAAAAAAAGCTCTTCATGCCAGAATCAAGGCGATGGGGAACAAAACAAAAAGCAGCGAAACCAATGACAAAAGTTCGGTTAGGTTTCACTACCTTAAAATATACCACCCATCCCCAAGCTAATGTCATTGGTCCAAGAGCCGAGGCTTAGACCTTGAGTCCAACCCGTGACACTAGCCTGAGAAGTGAGAAAACATAATTTAAAACCTATACTTTCATTTTACAAACAAAATATAGCTTCCCAGCTAACCCCCTCAAACAGGCCACAAGTACAGCAAAATTGCTTTGAATACAGACATTTCAGAAGAAGAGCAAAGAGTTTAGGAAGAAACGAACCATATGTACAAAGAGGCCTTTCACATGAAGTAGCTGAGAGCCTTTTTTCTTCTTGAGCCACCCTCACCGTAGAGCTCATTCCACTGAAGCAGCTCGGTCATGTTTACGGACTCAGATGATACACTGGCACATACCTGTTAAAAGTAGCTTAATTAGTTATTTCTATCTTTCAGAAGGGAAAAAACTATGATACTTTTTATTTTTCGATTACCCGCTCATGAGCATATTTAAAGTCCTCTATGTTTAAAGGGCGTATATCAGCACTCCCACTCAAAGGCGGAGGAGGTTTGCTCTCTGCTAGAGCAACAGCTCGATCCTGCCATCAACGTCGAAAGATGAAACGATTAAAATCACAGTGGCAACATGCAAATAGTAAGACGATACTTTTGCATAATGGTTGAAAGCCAGTCATATTCATACACTTGGAGAGGTCACAGGTACTTTGATAAGAGAATGTATGATAATCAATAATCTACCCACATAACATGGTCAATTAAAAATCACAACTGCAATTCTGACTTCTGTTACTTGGGACTTGGATATAGAGTCAGATACAGGCATGTTTCCGAACATATCCAAAAATATGTTGGACATAGACACTTCAAGCAAAATGAAAAGTCAGACCAACATAGATTCTGGAAAATAAGACCAATTCATTCCGTCTAGCTATGGCCATCAATATACGAGCCAAAATCCTTCTATATAATAAAAATGGTAAACACCTATCATCAACCACAATACTAACCTTTTTCTCCTTTTCCAGAATCTCTTTAATCGGACGGTGTGCAGCAGTCACACATAGATTCTGCAATATGTGTAAACAAGCAGTCATAAAAAAGTACAAGAAAACAAATTCATCAGATGTCGGAGAAAGAGTAGCCAGTGTAACCTTAAGATCGCTCCCAGAATATCCTTCTGTCATACTTGCAACAGCATCAAAATCAACATCAGGAGACAAGTCCTCTTTTGCAAGAATAACCTTTAGTATCTTTGCTCTATTTGCGGCATCTGGCAAATTTACCATCAATCTGCCAAATTACCAAACCATTAGTAGATGGTCTCAAACTTACCAATACGTTAAACAAGAGTAAGTTGGTTATATATGCCCGCGTATAGAATCAGTGCAAGAGTTGGACAGCATCTAAAGGATCTATTTGGCATATCAATGCAACACTGTGATAGTAATTTTTTAAAAAGCGAAGCAAAAGAGAGGAAGAAGATGAAAATAATTTTTCTTATAAATTCTGACAAATATTTCATTTACAACAAAGTTTTATATTTCAAAAGAGAAAGCAAAAGCCTTTTCACTCAGCATTTTTCTACGAAAAATATAAGATCACATCTGGAGAAAATGCTCTGTGGCAGGAAACTAGGCAGTGGTGCTCCCACAATTTCCATTAGTGGAAAATTAAAGAAAGGAACAAAGAGAAACGGGCATTATTTGTATTTTCTCATTTCTTTTTCATCCGAAAAGAGACAAAGTGATACTTTACCGCCGTGGCAGCCTTCTAATGACAGCCTCATCTAGGTCAAAAGGCCTATTTGTGGCTGCAAGTACAAGAACCCGTTCAGTGTCTTTTGTACGTAGTCCATCCCAGTTCACCATAAATTCATTTTTCATCTTCCGCATGGCTTCATGCTCCCCTGGATTTTCCCTCCGACCCAACATGCTATCAACCTATAAGCCATAGCAAAGATGACTGAAAAGTAAAACAAATTGGAGTAAAAACCCAACTTCAAAAACACAATTTGAGGATTACGGATAACTAACCTCATCAACAAATACAACACTAGGAGCAATTTTACTGGCAAGGGAAAAAACAGCTTTCACATACTTCTCACCCTCACCAAACCACTGCAGCAAAATAGATGCATATATTTTGAGTAAGATATGATACTGTAGCAAACCGAATCAGTTGAAAAAGAACAACAGAATTGACCTTTGACGTGATGCTTGACATGGATATATTAATGAAGTTTGCACCAGCTTCAGTAGCCACAGCCTTCGCGAGCATAGTCTTCCCAGTTCCAGGAGGCCCAAATAAGAGTATGCCCTTACAAGGCTGTTGATATAAAAGTTAAAGATGAGGATTCCTTGAAAACAAAGAGAATAAAACAAATATATAGAAGAATAACAACAAGATGCAAATAGGGGTAAATGAAATATCAGGGGGGAAGAGGGCAAAGAGCTTTACAACTGATGAAAGCAAAATATATTGCAAACTAACATAAATGAGTGGCAAATTTTTGAATGAAACGGCTCACTGCTATATATTAAATAACCTTAGTTAGTTGCCCCTTGCAAAAGAGTTCAGGCCTCTGTAAAGGAAGCATAACCAACTCCTTTAATGTATCCTTCACGTTTTCAAGAGCTCCAATATCATCAAAGTTAACTCCAATGTCACTGGGTGGAATGACATCAGCTAAAAGCCTTTTCTCAAATTCATTTTCGGTTACAACATCCTGTGATCAGCAAAACCACCAGAATGAAGATTAATGGACAGATACTCATCAAACAATACATTATTTTTTAGAAAAACAGAAAAACAAATGAGACTCGATAGTGCAACTCATTTCAAACAAAGGCAAGGCAAGGACCTCAAGTGACTTCTTCAAGCTTTTAGATTCATTCTGGATAGCCTGTAAGATTCCAATACCATACTGGATGCTGCCAGAATAACAATTGCATTATAAATTGTGTTTCCCATCAGAAAATTAACTGTGCAGCTAAAACTGCTGTAACAGAAATGAGAATATTATCTAGCAGGTACCTTACACAAGACAAAATAAGCCTCGAATCTGAACCAGCTTCAGGGTTCTGCATTAGATGATGACTTAGAGCCCATCCAACTACTTTCTCAGCACCTACAAAGGATACGAAAATATAAATTTATGGGGGAAATTTTATCAGCAATTATGGAGACGATGATATGCCAAAAGAAAACTTGCTTTCATTTGTAAGGATTTGATCCTTGATGCACAAAGTTTCAAGTCCTTCACATTCCATCCCACTCCGACCCAAAACCTACATGAAAAATTGAAAAGTATAACAATAGTAATCATTTTCAAAATGCTACATTTATAACCATAAAATGTCAAGGAAGTTATCAAACATTCAATAAGCTCAAACTTTAGAATCAATTAAAAAGAAGTTGAAGACTAAATTAAATCTCAACCTGCTAATAAACAAGGTAATCACAAGCTCTAATTTGTTAGGGGACTCTGCTAAGGGCTAGAGGAAGTCAGGAAGCAGGCAGAGAGATATAAAGCTGATTACCTAAAGGACAAATTCCCAAAAGTGAAAACATTAATAATCTCATTTTTCACTCACAGATCTAATCTCCAAGCGGACTCTTATGCAACTTCATTTCTACATGTGCCTAATTTCTGTTATTAAATTAGCATTCTCAGAAACCAATCTAACACATGACCAGGTAGATCCTGAATACAGCATAAGTGAGACCATGAATCACTTGCTACAAGATCTAGTTACTTTCAGGAGCCATCAAATCTTTTCACTGTTGTTTTTCAACCTAAAACACGAGAAAAATACCAGGAAGAACCACCCCAAACTCGGCAAGTTCCTGTTAGAAGAGCATATAAAGCAATTGACCATGGGAAGCAAAGCAACTTTAGAAGGAAACCTTACATGCAAAAAGACCTTAAACAGAAAACACCGAACGGCAAACCCTCTTAAAAAAAAAAAAAATACTCCCTCAACTTGTCAGTAAACTTGTAAATGATTTTATGTCAATATATTACCCTGACCTAGCATCCGACAGGAGTAATACGCCTAGTCATCCCCTGGAACAACAGTAAACTTTATGCAGTAGTTGGAGAAAGCACATCCCCTACTTCTAAATCTTAATCTTAAAAACAAGAGTAAATTTATTCCAATGTACATTCCGAAGTGCAAGCTACAGCACATCATAACCCAAGCCAATAACATAACCGACATAATATCTATGTGACTAGCCAGGAAAGTTTTCCCAATCAATTGTGCCATCCTTAGAAATATAAGAGTTCAAAACTCCACAATGACTTATGTGAAGAGAACTAAAAGTTTCACTGGATGTTAAAGCCCCACTAGAAGAAAAAAGCAACATAACCCAACCTTTAGCATTTATAGACCAAACAAGAAAAGGATATACTAACAGTTTGTAGGAGATTCAGATTCCCTTTCATTTTAAGAGTTTCAGAATCACGATCCAATTGGTGCTTCCAAGATGCAAGCAGGGCGTCATCCTGTAGTAGAATATAAGCTTCAACAATATGTTCCATTTAAAACACAGTGCAACAAACACAATCTATTATTTGGGATACACCATACGAACCTGTGGCATGTAAATGGTCACTTTATTTGGAAAAAGTTTTGTCAAAATTTTTGTTGCCTTAGAAGCTTCCTTCCCCCTGTCATGCAACCTACCAAAACTATCCTGAAAATATCGAAAAGAAAACAACCATCACAACACTTGAAATCAACAATAACCTATGCAATAGCCTATAAAAGGGGTAGCATGTGCACACGCACATGGGCATGAGTGTATGTGTGGGTGTGGGCTGGGGAGGGGAGGGAAGGGAAGCGTATTTACAAAGGAAATGGAAGCACATGGTGAAAACAGGGAAAGGCCAGTTTTCTTAGTATATGAACAGCTGCTCAAGCACTTTACAACATAACTATAACTGAGAGTAGCATACAGATGAAACATTAAACTTACCATTTTGTACGAGTGATTTATGATGCAAGCATTTTCTATTACAAACTAATCAGATGTTGAAAAGGATGAAACCACAAAGAAGTATTAATATGGAAACACCTGTTCATCATCAGTGTTGTCAAGGGCAAAAGGCACAAAAAAAGCTTTCGCCTAAGTGAAGGAGTAAAATGTATATGTTTGTGTTTTTGTATGTGCGTCTATCTGTGTGTGTATATATTTGTAAAATAAGCTTAAGATATACAATTATGATAATAAACTTTAAAGAGTGATCCAATTTATATACAAAACATGCATTTTATTTTGTTGGTCAATATGCATTACTTGGTCCCATGTCCGCTTTTTGAATATTCAAATATTGAGAAGTAGAGAGTTTGATACTATTCCCTTTCTGACTAGTAAAGATACATCTAGCCTAAAAGTTAAAAATAAAAGAAATTAAAGATAATTTCAATCAGCAGGCATTTTTTACACCTATAGCCTTACAAAAAAGTGCACCTAGGCACATCTCACATGCACCCGATCAAATGTGCCTCGCCCGAAAGGGTTTGAGGAACTTTTGTTGCCTGTCACTAAGGCGCAAGGCGTGGGCGCAAGCCTTGACAACACTGTCACACCACTTCATTGCAAAAACTACCCCCAGTCACAATTAGTTACAATAGTAAATAAAATAAAATAAAACCATCTATAGGACAATAACTTAGGCAGCCCCCACCAGAGACAGAGAGAGAGAGTCTTTTCAAAAGATAGAATCATTACTGGAAATGCCAAGTCAAGGAGAGCAGTTTGACTGCCACCAAATTTTGTGAAAAGCAAACCACCAGGATGTGACTGCAAGGATAAAACAGAACAGTGTAAGGTACTGCTAAATCTAACATATAAATAAGAGGACAAGCAATATTACTCTAGAGTCCACAGCAAAGCAGTACAATAATTTAAAATAAAAAAGGTTCAAAATATACTCTTGATCACAAATCTTTCTGATGACTTATGAAAGAAGATTGCCACAAACTAAAAAAAAAAAAAGATGATATTTAATGCCTAATGCTATTTGAGGCATGCATCATAGATTATAAAAGTCAGGGTAGGCTTTTACATAACAGCTAAATGTCAATAAGCAGTTACATAAAGAACATCATTTCTTTTGCCATTGACACTCCTAACTTCCTCTTCGCATCAATCTACCACTAAAATTCTCAGCTTTTTGCAATTTTGAATCCCGATTCTCTCTGATACTAGTTTTGTCTTACTTTAATTTATCTTTTCAACAATCCCAAAACAAGGTGAACTCAATTAGGTCAACATATCAAAAAAGACAGAAGACAATAACAACTCTGAAAAGTTAACGAAATAAAAACAAATGTACCTTCTCCTTACGACTGTCAGTATGAGTGTGTGAACCAATTACAATGACATTATCAGGAAGCTTTTCAAGTCTGCTTTTAAATGCAGAATAAGAGTCTGTATTTCCTGCAAGAGACTTCTCAGCATCTTTCATAAACAAAATAAAAGGAGAAGTTCTGCTTTCACTGTATATAGCCTGATAAAAAGATCAGATTAAGTTAATAAGGGACCAAAAATGGAAGCAAACAATTTAGCCAGACAGAAATCATACATTGATTCAAAGATAAAGAATTTCACCTCAAACAATGTGTTAATGAGTGATCTATCTAAGTCCTCTGTGCTCGTGTTCTCCACACGAAGATCAGAAACTAGAGAGCAAGAAAGAGGCAGAAAGAGACAGCTTTAATAATCATAGGTACATAAACATGGACACAAAACATTGAGAGATGTATAAAACATTACCATTGCAGAAAAATCCATGGCCTCCCTCACAAATATTTCCAAGGTCAACTCCATCAGGTACTGGTTTATCAAACCTTACACCAATTTTTGACAAAGGATTGTCCGCAAAGTGTAACACAACTTTCCCACGAGCCCCATGAGGTGGGCCTCTGTAGATTGAATTAATAAAGAATAAATAAGAGCATTGATAAGTGCTTAATTTTATATAAATTATTTTTCTATTTTAATCTTTTCTAGTTATTTTTTATGATTATCATAAGC
>JBBYHK010365024.1:0-24220 GCA_038382065.1 Adansonia grandidieri | reverse complement strand
TTCCAAAGCACTTCCGCTAAAGTACTCATATCGAGGTACCTGTGTTGTATGTCATTAACCGAAAATAACCATCTACACTTTTCATCACACTTTGCATGAAGCAAATAGTTGTGCGGACATGCTCGCTAAAATGGAAGCCCATAATAATGATGATTGCAAGCTTTGGACCAACCGCCCTCGGCACTTCAGCTCCACTTGTTAGCAGATGCTGTGGGTGTTCTGTTCCCCGGAAATAGATTTGCTTTTGTTCTTTATGCAAAAAAAATAAAATAAAATAAAATAAAAAATAAAAACATTGCAAATATTATAGAATTTTGTAACATTTTTTTTTTCATTGCGAAAATAATAAGAATTTAAAAAGACATAAATTACCATTATATAAAATATTAACAAAAATTAAATTAAAAATAAAAAAAAATCATTAAATGAAATTTCGGAACAACATTCTGGTGGTTGCAGATTGAGGTTGCAAAAATAATTTATCAGTAGTGATGCAAACAAAGGTGAAAGGAATACCGCTAATATTCGAAAAGCTTTTCTAATGTCATATGTCAAGTCCGTTCTAAGGAAGTAGAAAGCCTCCACTTAGACAAAGAATTCCCTTTCTTATTATTGGTGAGTTCCACAGTCAACCGTCTGCAAAAGAGCTTGGAAATTTTTGCTAGGACCTTGGTCATTTTATAACGTGCTCCGAGTTTTGCCTTACCATCGCTCCAATTTAATTATCACACTTAGATTTACGACAATTGGTTAATTTATCGATTTACGAGATTGTACGAAAAACTTGACTGTGTTCAACTTTGAAATCACTAAATTTATCTATGCCAACTCAGATTACTATTATTATTTTATAAAATTTTAAAAAATTATTTAATTAAAATAAAAATAAAAAATTTAATTTAATTTATTCATATAATTATTTTTTAAAAAAATAATATTTAATAAATTAAAAATTCAAATTTGAAAATCTATAATTCCTATTTTATTTACAAATTGTGACTTAAAAAAAAAAAAGAGGAAGAGAGAGAGAGAAATACTTGAATTTGAAACTAAAGTGGGCTATCACCATTGTTAGTTGGGAGGCAGATTTGAGTTAAAACATGGAGCTGTTGTCTGGTGGCCCCACATCGATGTTAAACAAATGCTGCTGCTGCTTTTTTCATGGCAAACCCGTTAAATTAATGTCCAAACCAAAAACCGAAGGGGAGATAGAAACTGAAAAAGGAGTTAAAGGACATAACTTTAAAGCCCACGAGGCCAATCACACAACCACACATACTGACTACGGATCCTTTGGAAAAGACCTCGGCTCTTTATGTGAGACAATGGGCCGCCAATTGAGGACAGATTTCCTTTATTGCACCTCAAAATCCTACTATGAGCATGGAGCATATGAGGAATGCTGGCTCTACTACCAGCTATGCTACTTATTTTGAGGGATAAAGTCAGCTAAAAAGACACATGTTACACTCTCTAAAAGTTATTTGTTGACTGACTGATACAAAATCTCAGAGTCCGGTGATGCATTGGGCCTTAACTTGATATGGTGTTTGGGTATTTCTTAACTTTTCATTAATCATTATATATTGAACCAAATACATATCTTAATAAATACTGATCACATTTAATATTTTATTAGTTATAAAATATATTTCTAGCTTGTCAAAAATGTTCATAATTATCCGGACAAATTATACTACTTACATTTTTCTCTGCCATGTTTCTATCACTTGGAGACACTTTATACCCTCCATTTGCAAAGTTAGTATCAAACTTTTGCAAGGACAACCCCCCACGCTTGCACCTTTTATGATGGACCATGTAAATCCCACTCCCAACCACCGATATTAAAGCTTTCTCTTTCGCATGTGCCGGACAGTCAGCTAAGTACGATCATAGCCAAGCTACCACTAGATTAGGCACAGCCATAAACTAAGGGGACAAGCCAAACTTCACGAGGGTACATATTTTGATGATCCTATAGTAGCATATTTCGTCGCCTTTTTCTAGATCGGCTTATGTTTCAAGATAATCAGTACCATAGTTATGGATATATCTTTTTTTTTAAGTAATGATACGTATTGATATCGACGTGTTTTGATGTGTTATTTTGGGTTTATCGAATTTTAAATATTTTTAATTTATATATATGAAAATATTTTTAAATATGAAATAAATAAGATTAAATAAATTTTGTATCAAATATTTATCAATTATATGTAATGTTATGAAAAAACTCCATCAAATATGAGAAGTTCAATATCAGTTTAAGTAGTAAGATTGAAATTCTTTAATGATTATTAAATTTAAGAGTACTTATGTTCAATATTTATCAAATTTATGAGTAATTATGTCCATATTTATCAAATTTAAGATCATTATCAATCTAATTATTTTACAAACTTTTGTTATGTATTAGCTGATACAGTTATTTTTCACTGGTACGACTAAAATAGGCTAATACTTATTGGTATGGCGATGCAGACTAAAATCAAAGCCAAAATAAAATCAATTGTTACTGGTACTACTGTGCTCCAAAACTGGTACAAAATTGATAACCTTATTATGTATATTAATTTACGAAGATTCACCATCAGATTATAGTCACTACTTTTTTTACTGTGATTATAATTAAACATTGGAGACATGATGTTCATGGAAAGCGAAAAGAGAATCACATTTTTGTGTATAGTTAGGCATCAAGTCAAGTGGGACTCATTCATCTTTTGATTTGGGCATTAATTTACACAGAACTTGATAGGCCATAAAACTAGTTGTTCATTCTCTTGGAGTTAATTCAAGACCTGGTCTTTTGTCATTAGTTGTTTTCTTCAAATTTCAAATATTATTTTAGTTTAAATAATCAGTTTGTTTAAATTTTTTTCTCTGTTTCAGTTAATCAAAGATTATAAAAGATTTGGAATTATATCCCAAGATTTTAGGTCTTATAAGTTTATTTATAGAGCACTTGTTAGTTTTTTGAGAGTAGAGTGAAAAAGATTAACTTGAGTGTTCAATAAAAATTATTTAGATACTTTTAATCTATGATCTTATCTTTGTGAATTTATTAAGTGTTCATTCTTTTACAGTGGTATCAGAGCCATTTGATGGTAGTCAACAACAACAACCAAGTAGACTCATCAATTTCAGTTTTTAATGGAATCAAGTATCAATTTTAGTCCACGAAAATGAAGACCATATTTAGGTCATACAATTTGTAGGAATTGGTTGAAAATGGAATTTTAGAGCTCAGTGATCTAAATCAAGCCCCAAGACTACAGCTCAGCAAAATAAATTGAAGAAGAATCAGAAAAGGGATGCCAAAGCTCTATCTTTTATCCAACAAAGGTTGGATGATGCAATTTTTTCATGAGTTATAAGTGCTGTCACCACAAAAGAAGCATGGGGTTTGCTTCATGCATAGTACCAAGGCACAAACAAAGTGATGGCAGTCAAACTACGAGCACTTTGTTGAGACTTTAGGAATTTGCAAATGAAATCAATCGAAAAGATTTAAGATTTCTCTACAAAAGTTTTAACTATTGTCAATCAGATTTGTTCTTTTGTATAAGAACTAAGTGAGCACAAGATGGTGGAGAAGGTGTTAAGATGTCTTCCTTCCAAATTCAATTCCACTATTGCTACAATCGAAGGACCTATCAAATTACTCACTTATGGAACTAATGGTTTCACTCCAAGCGCATGAACATCAGTTTAGTAAGCCGATTGAAAATGCTAATTATTTCTTGGAGAATACCTTTCAGTCAAAAGTCGATTCAAAAAAAAAATGGATAAAGCTCAAGAAGATACAACAAAGGAAGTGGACGTGGTCATGTACTCTTGAATTGTGGAAGAGGTCACAGTAGAAACTCTACTAGAGGTAATTATGCTAACTCTCAACTATGTTCTTATTATGGTAAGACTAACCACCTTGAAAAAGATTGTTGGCAAAAAAATGATTCTAGAAATACTGTACAATGCTACAATTGTAAGAGATATGGCCATTATGCTAAGGATTATGAATTGAAAATAAAAGGCAAAGCTAACTTTCATGAAGAAAATGAAAAAGGCAAGGAAAATTTGTTTGTTGCTTGTTTGACTATTGATGCAAATATGCCTGATGTTACTTGGTATCTAGATAATGGTTGCAGCAATCATATGATAGGAAAAAGGGAGTGGTTCATGGAGATTGATGAAACGGTGAAATGTAAGTCACAATGAACAACAATAATCAGTTACATGTGTGTGGTTTTGATGTTATTACTGTCAATTTTAAATATGGTAGGAAACTTTTCATGATGTTATGTATGTTCTTGATTTGGTTGAGAATTTTCTTAGTTAGGTTAATTGATGAGAAAAGGTTATTATGTCTGGTTTGTTAATGACAAGTACATGATTTTTGATAAGAGGGACGAGAAGTTGATTTATTCAACTAAGATTACTGCAAATAAAATGTTTCTTATTGTATTTTCTGAACTTACTTCAAATGTTTTCAAAGCATCAAGTAATGATTTAGCATTATGGCATAGAAGATATTGTCATCTCAATTTTGATGGACTGCGATGGCTGCATAAGAAAAATATGGTTTCAGACCTTCCATTAATAGAACCAGATGAGAAAGTTTGTGAAGCTTGTGTTTTTGGAAAATAACACAGCGACAAATTTCTAGTGGGAAAGGCTTGGAGAGCAACTAAGCCATTAATGTTGGCACATTCTTACATTTGTGGTCCTATGCAGTCACCCTCATTAAATGAAAGTAAGTATTTTCTTATTTTCGTGGATGATTTTTCAAGAATGATGTGGGTGTATATCTTGAAAGAGAAGAGTGAAGCCTTTGAAGTATTCCAGCAGTTTAAAGCCATGATGGAAAAGCAATTTGGACACTCAATCATGATTCTTCATACTGATCATGGGGGTGAATTTACTTCCCAAGAATTTAACCTGTTTTGCATAAATTTTGGCATACAAAGGCAACTCACGGCAAGCTACACTCCCCAGCAAAATGGCATAGCAAAGAGGAAAAACAAAAGCATTGTTGAGGCAGCAAGGAGCATGTTGAAGGGCAAGAATCTTCCTAGGATTTTTTGGGCAGAAGTTATAGCTGTTGCAGTGTATATTCTCAATCGCTCTCCCACTCAAGCGATTAAAAAATACACATTGTAGGAAGCCTGGAGTGGAAAGAAGCCAAGTGTAAGCCATTTGAGGATTTTTAGTTCCATTGCGTATGCGTTAGTTCCATCTGAATCAAGGAAGAAGCTAGATGATAAAATTGTTGAGTGCATTTTCCTTGGGTAAAGCATAGAAACAAAGGCCTACAGATTCTTTAATCCAGTTTCAATGAAGGTGATTATAAGTCGTGATGTCATATTTAATGAAGATGAAGAATGGGATTGGAAAGATCGAAGAGCAACTCCTACTCTCTTAGATGTTGTGAATTCAGATTCACTTAAAACCAACTTCTAGAAAAATAGACTTTACTCTGAATTCCCCTTCAAGAAAGGTGAAAAGTTTATCCAAATTTTATGCCTCATGTGAATTAGCATTTTTTGCCATGGAAACTTGTTATGAAGATGCAGGTAATGGTGAAGAGTGGGTCAAAGCTATGGAGGAGGAAATTTTTATAATCAAAAGAAATAATACTTGGAGTTGGTTGATTTACCTGATGGCAAGGAAGCTATTGGTCTAAAGTGGATATACAAGTGCAAATTCAATCCAGATGGCTCTCTCCAGAAAAATAAAAGCATGGCTTGTTGTGAAAAGATATACTCAAGTCTGAGGAACTGATTTTACAAAAACTTATGCACCAGTGGCTAAGTTTGATACTGCGAAAACTATCTTATCTATAGCAGCTCATAATAGTTGGACAGTTTATCAACTTGATGTAAACTCAGCATTTCTAAATGATGATTTTCCTGAGGAAATGTACATTGTGCAACCAAAAGGCTTTGATAAAAAGGGGCTAGAGCATAAGGTTTAAAAGTTGCACAAAGCACTATATGAGCTCTAGCAAGCTTCGAGAGCCTGTTGATAATTATTTTGCAAAGAAAAATTTTCATAAGAGTGCAAGTGAGCCTATTTTCTATGTTAAAACTTTCAAAAAAGGTTTTTGGGTTTTTTGTTTATATGTGATGACATGATATACACTAGCAATTCAATTGAGATGACGGTAGGTTTTAAAAGGTCAATGATAGATGCTTTTAAAATGTCTGATTTGGGTTTATTACATTATTTTTCTGGGCATTGAAGTTATTCAAGATGCAGATGGAATCTTTATTCACCAAAGGAAGTATGCACTCGACCTCTTAAAGAGAACGGGGATGTCAAATTATAAAGCTGCGAAAACTTCACTCAACACTAATGATAAGCTGTTTTTGAAAGATGGGGTTGAGAAAGTAGATGAGAAGCATTTCAGAAGCATAGCAGGAGGTTTTATTTATCTCACACATACAAACCTAACATTATGTTTGGTGTGAGTTTTATTTTCAGGTTCATGAACAGTCGAAGCAAGCACCATCTTGGAGCAGCGAAAAGGATTCTATGTACAAGGGACAATGAATTATGGCATCAGATATGTGAAGAGAGGAATAAATGATCTCATTACATTCACTGATAGTGATTGGGTTAGCTCTATAGATAATAGGAAAAGCACGTCAGGTTTTGTTTTTAAGCTTGGGTTAGAAGCTATCTCATGGATGTCAAAGAAACAATGAAGTTTTGCATTGTCAAGCACAGAAGCTGAATACATTGCTACCACAAGCACAGCATATCAAGCCACTTGGTTGAGAAAAATTCTAGCTAAAGCAAAAACAAGAGTAGCCTACGATCTTGTTTTGTGACAGGAGGTTTACTATTGCTTTGTCTAAAAATCTAGTGCAACAGGGGAGGTCCAATCACATTAAGATATGCCACCATTTCATTCGTCAATTAATTGCCAAAGGAGAAGTTATGTTGCAGTACTATAAGACAGAAGAACAGCCAGCTGATTTGCTTACTAAAGCACTAGATGAACAGAAGTTCAAGAAATTCTGATCCATGATTAGTGTTCAACCTCTGTCTTGAGTTAAGGGGAGGATTGTTGGAGTTAATTCAAGAACTGGTCTATTGGCATTAGTTGTTTTCTTTAAATTTCATATATTATTTTAGTTTGAATAATCAGTTTGTTTAGATATTTTTTTCTATTTCAGTTAATCAAAGATTGTAAAAGATTTGGAATCATATCCCATGATTTCAAGTTTTATGAGTCTATTTATAGAGCACTTGTTAGTCTTTTGAGAGGTGAAAAAGACTAGGTTAAGTGTTCAATAAAAATTATTGAGCTGCTGCCAATCTCTAATCTTGTCTTTGTGAATTTATTGAGTGTTTATTCTTTAACACATTGTAGCCATGTGAAGGATGACATATATATATATATATATATATATGCTGGAGTTGGACCCACTTAAACATAGACCTTTGCTCAAATGTAGTGTAAGTAGCAAACAAGTACCTCCAAGTTTTAAACACGGTGCCATTATGCAAATTCCCCGGTAATATTTTTGCTACGACAATAATATCCTAGGGGTGCTACTTGGGTAGAGTTCCTCGAGTTGGATCAAATCTTAAACTCAATTCAATTCAGACAAATTAGATTGAGTCAAATTGTATTTAAAAATTTTTGTTAAAAATTGGATTCGAGTATATTTGAAATGAAGGCTTTGTCTTAGATAGGTCTAATTGAGAAAGCTATACTTTCTTTTTCTAGAATATTGCGCAATTTGTAAGAAGAAAGATTATGAAGTGACAATGCTTATGTTCAATGGTTGTATGTTAACATTTCATTTGACAAGGGAAAATGGAAAGAAAAAGGTGTTCTCTTGCTCACCATGAGTAAAAACCTACAAGAGAAAACTCACAAAGCGCTAACCCGGTTGGTAAGAGTAAGTGCATTCTTTCCTTCTTAACCTGGTTTCGATCTTTGTAGTCATTTGAAGAGTAAAATTGATACAAGAATGCGCATTTAAAATCATCTGAGAAAGAGATTAGACCTACAAAAGTTCAGAGGTAGCCCTGACCACATTAAATATATATATATATATATATATATATATATACACACACACATACACACACACTCACTAGTAAGACATAAGGGAATAGAATAGGTAACTTTGTTAAAAGAAATGATAGTGTAATTCAATTTCATTTACTTTTACCACTGAATTATTATTTCGTTGATTTTAAACATAAAAATATAAATCGAAAATTTATCATTTGCAATGATATTAATTATTTCAATTTCATTATTTTATTGAAAAATCAATAAACTTGAAATTACAAAGATAAAATTTTTCATTTGCGTTCAAGCATAAACAAATATTTCATAAAATATTGCAATTTTGTTATTTTGTCCAAAATTCAATAAAATTAAAAGTACAAGGACAACATTTAATAAAATTGAATCTAATTAAAATTTAATTCGAGAGCAGGTTATATGGCCTTTGAACATTTCAACTTAGGCAAACAATTATTTTTACTACCTAAATCTAATCTTATTCAATAGATGAGCTACCGATTTAAGTTCAAAGATGTACTTGATATTTAGGCAAGCTTTGAGAAAAATATTGGGCTTAAAAAATAGCCTACGTAAAAAAGTGAGGCTTTTTAAAATGCAGACTCCAACCCAAGAGAGAGCATTTTTTTTTTTTCTAAGTTGCACTAGTATAGATTTTGTAAAATGATCAATCCTCTATCTTCTTCTAAAAGGGATCAATTCTCTTTTAAAAATGAATAATTCTTCTTAATAAGGATCGATCTTTCTTTTAGAGGGATTGATCCTTTTTTAAAAGCAAATGATTCCTCTATGTATAAATTTGAGTGGTTTGCATTAGTCTGGATGATGTATTTTATAAAAGGCACAGGCAAACAATTTTGTACATATTTCAAGCCAAGCTAAATCTACGCAAATACATTCTTTCTTAATATAAGGCTTAGGCTTGGTGTGAAATTAACCTAATCTGATTTATAAATAGATCTATCCAAATTTAACCTAATCTAACTCCTGCAAAAAAAAATTTCTGGATGACTGCCTCTCTATGCACCCAAATGGCCAAATACAGACAAGTTCGTCAATTAAAATGTAAGACCTCATGGTTCTTCGTTGCAGCTTTATAGGGTCACAAGATCCCACTTTTAGCAAATTATGAATGAAAACTCTCTATGCTTAGGGTCTGATCCCAGCAAATAATAATAATCATCACGTTACCAAAAAAAGGTTCAGCATGCTTTATCCATCAACTTGAATCAAGATATGACTTTCTATTGCAGTTTTAGCAGGGACCTTCTACCCTCCTGATGGCTCTACTTCCAGTGCTTCTTGAGCAAGAACACAAGGTCTTCAAATCATTAATGTCTGTACATCCATGAATGTAGTGCCCTTTGCTTGCAAATCAGCTTTCATCTGATCATTTTGCGAAAAATGTATGTTTCTGCTCACTTTCGCTCTTTCACTAATGAGACACACCAGATAATCTTCCACCAACCCTGCTCTTGGTAATATCTTCTCTTTAATTGCAGAAAAACTTGTTCAGTAGAAAATCCATCCTTGGTGTTAATCTTTGACAGAAGGCATGAACCGCTAACACCATGCAGTAAATTAAAACCATTATCTCAGTATAAGAATAAGGTGGCTGCAACATAAGAACATCCACAATTATTCGATTAAATTGATCTAATTTTGAAATTGCAAACAGTTAAATTAAACTTTGAAATCTATATTATTAATAATATCTCTAACTGAGTTTTGTGTCACTAACTCAAGTAACACCAACTCTTGAGGAAATGACAAAAAAATTCAAATTAGATTAAAGTAAATTTATAAGATAAAGGATAAAAATATTTTTAATTAATTTTATTTTTTAAAATATTCACCTCTAAAAAAACCTATCTACTACCTTAACTTTAAATAACTTCTTTTTTCAGTATCTTAATTAACTTCCTTTTTTAGTTTTTTATATCTCACCCATGGAGTGGGTGTGCTACAATCTAATATTAATTAATATTTTTTATTATTTTAAAAAATAATTTTAAAAATAATTAAATATTTTGTATTTATATTTTATCTCAAAATTACGTATGCTTAAATGATTTTAATTATTAAATAGTTTTTAAAGAAAAAACAAAATATATTTTCAAATATTAAAAAGTCTAAAAAATAAATTTTTGAGACAAATGATCAATTCCCTCTTAATGAGGATCTTTGTGCTTTCTAAACGTGCCGATATATATCCAAGAGTCAGGACATTATATCACTAATTGCAAGTGATATAAAGGTTTTTTTCATCACGAAAATTAAATATTTAATGAGTGTTAAATAGATGAAGCCCATGGAACATAAAGACATGCAAATGAACTATAATCGGTTATAATTGTTAGATTCTTATGCATAAAAATCATATTCTTAAAATTATTTTTTGTCATTGTATTATCGATATAGAATCTTGATAATACTCAAAGATTAATACATGTTAAGCTCCGTGCTTGTGAAATAAACAATCAATCTCATTGATGGAAATATAGAGATTCTTAGGGATAACATATGTGTGCATATTATGAAAACAAATTCATTAACATGGCTTGTTATGAGAACTTAATTGGGTCGCTCTCTCAAATATTTATGAAAATGTTATCATGTATTAGTTGTCTATGCAATCTTTTGCCTTGTGTTACCAGGTTATCTTGTATGTGAAATATTAAACTTTGATTTTAGCTACTAATAAAGGATGCCTAAGTAGGGTGCGTTTAGATAAGACATGAAGCATGCGATTGGAAATTAATAGTTTAGAAAGGATACATCGCTCTAAGTGATAATAAGGAGAAATTCTTCAAATACATAAATAATTATAAGCTACAAGGATTAACATGGAAGGATCCATAGGTGAACATTGCATCATGCTTATGGTCTTTTTTGGGATATAATGTAAAAAGATGGAATTACAACAATAGATTGAACATTGAAAAATTTCGTCAAGATATCTTGATCTTTTAATATTCGGTGACCATGATGCATCACTAGATGTCACTTATGGTATAAGTTATTTGATCTTTGGTGAGACTTAAATTGTAATCTATATTTATTGCCAATATATTGAAAACTCAATGGGTCATACACAATAGGTGACACTATTGATATTAAAATTAAGTGGGACTTATTGGCTAAAGTTAAAAAATATGAGGAAATTAGTAAAAGCCTCGTGGGGCTTAATTGAATTAGATTTAAAAGTTATATCTAATTATCTAAAAGGTTAAAACTTAATCCAGATTATAAATACTTGCTTAAGCTGTGCATAACCTAACCACCTAATTTTTTTTTCCTCTTCCACTTTTCTATTGCACAAAAGAAAAAAGAAAAACCAAAGGAAAAGTTCAAGGGTGTTTGATCAGGTAAGGGCTTACAATATCTAAAGGCTTCATTTGGATTTCGTTTCGACATGTTTTTATCTTTTTTTTGGTGTAACCACATCTTGACTCTTTGTGGAACCATTTCCATTACACCGCACCTTCGATCTTCCAAGTGTCTAATGAAAAATGAAACTACTATTTGGTAAGTTAATTTACATTTTATCTTTTTTTAAGGATTTATATTTAATATAATGTCGGTTTATAATTCTATACACTATCAATGAACTAATTAATGACATCTCAACAATACATCTTATATAAATATATAAAAGTCAAAGCCTTTGGCAAAAAAAAAAAAAATGCAATTGCCCTATGTGGATAGTTTAACTTTTTGACAAGTGGATTATATTAAATATTTTACAATGCTCACTTTAATTCATAATAATCATTCATAATTGATTTACATTCAAACATTTAATTAAAAAATATCAATTATCACCCTAATTATCTTTTGATGATTTTAATTTTAGGCTCAATTTCCTTTTAGATCGATTAATTCGAAGTCAAAATTGCAAATCTTATCTTATACAAATATATATAAGCCATGAAATTATTAAACCTAAATATTTACTATTTTACGAAAATTATTAAAGTGTAAAATAATTAAAGATAATAGGATTATTAAAGGTATATTCACCATGAAAGTACTTTACTACCATCGACGAAATTATTATACTTTAATCATGCAAAAATCCAATTTATTAATCTTATTTTTTATATATATCTTTGCCATAAAATTATTAAACTTATAATTAATATGTTTTTATGTTAATAAAATACAAATTAAAATGTATAAAAATGCTAACAAACAATATTTGAAATTAATTTTTTTTGTCTTAATTATATTGATGTGTTTTAGTTTCATTTGATAGAATAACAATCATAAATTATACTAAATGCATATATTTATAATATGTAGAAATGAAAATAATTAAATAACATGCATTTTTATCTACTAATTTTGGTCTTTTAATATGAAATTCAAAATTTTTATTGTAATTTAATCATAAAAGGAAATATTCTTAAATGTTTAAAAAGGAATAAATTTATTAATCTATTCAAAATAATTTTTTTAATTAAAAATATGTCTAGTGAAGTAAAATGTATTAATTAAAAGATACATGTTATAAAATTGGACTTCCATATTGTCATAATATATCGAGATACGAACCTTAATATATCAGAGCTGACAACACTTCAAATCATCGTAGGGCTCTAGTTGGTCAAACGAATCGCTTGTCTGAATCGCTCGTGCCAAAATACGAGAGTGACTTGGTTAAGGAGTCATCACTTATCTGTTTTGGCTATAGGTATGATCCGTCACGTATTAAGACTATTCACTAAAGAGTTACAACACTCTAAAGGAATGATTTTATGATCTGCATATAACAGAGTTCTATAAATTTAGGCTCAGAAGTTGGTTACACTATAAGTAAGGACTCGATCCATCTCATGATGCCCAATAATTGGTGCCAACTAATCACATGCATTTGAATTTATTTTTTATGGTTTCAATCATATTGCTCAATCATAATCTCCCTTTTTTATTCATCAAAATCAAACAAATATCAATAAAAATGTATCTCAGAATTCCTATCAAGACTAGCTTGAATTCACAATCAATTTGGAGCAAAAATCATTTATAAAAGAAAAAATCCATAAAACCACTTGACTCAAAAAATACTCACTTATTGATTCTATTTTTAATATTTTTATTAATTTTGATTCTATTTCAAAGAAATCACAAAAAGAAGTATACTTGGACTAAATTGAAGAAATCATAATTTTGAAAACAATATTAAAAATCAACTGTGTTTAATTCAACTTGGAAGCTTTAGTGTAAGCCACTAAGTAACTTTTATAGGACACACCTAGACTTGTTTAGACACTAATATGCTTGCGAAATCAATTCTTAAGCATCCGAATGCCTTAGAATGATAAACACTAAACCCAGAGAGAACTAAAACAAGGATAGATTTACCTTTTAAGCTCTTTGAATTTATTTCGGATTATTCTCACCACATAAAATCACCAAATTTAATTATATCAATGTTGACTCACTATACTTCAAACCAAAATATTCCAAAATGACAGAAAATCATTTTGGCTATCATGTAAAATTTTTTATTGGATACTAATGCATTGCACAACAAGTTCGACCAGGCTACATTCTGAATTTTCTTCTTGATTCATCAAAAATACTCACCAGAAAAGCCATAAATGCTTAAAAAGCTTATTCACTCTACTTTTATCTAAAAGTATGAGAAAATCCACCAAAATGCTTATCCTTTTCAAAAACGGTATGTAATACTAATCAGGCACTAAAATAGAGCTGTATGAACAACTCGTGTTTTAGGATTTTACCATATTCATCCAATCATGAAATCGGACGATTCGATAGTCTATGACATAGCCTAATCAATGAGGATTATGGGAAAAATAATAACAAAAATTTATAAGGTCTATAACCTAATCAAAGTATATCTTTTTTATGAGACTACCATGTTGGACTATAATAGTAGCTTTAACACAACTTGTGACCACGAAGCCTTTTGTCATATTTTTAAAACACATTTCCAAATGTTCAAACATCCAGCAACGAGACCAATTGGACTCTACAAATGTCAAAATGAAAAAAAATTCCTCAATGCCAAGACCTAGAAACATGTTTTATGACATTGGCAATATGCTTCGGAGTCATGCAAATGTGCTAAAACCAGCAACCAAGATGACACCAAACTACACAATTTGACACATCTAAACATCTCTTGATGACTTACATTATTACTTACCAAGTTTAGACTTAACAAAGCATGTTTAAACACTTAAAAATATTTTTTATTTGCTCTAAATCAGCTTTAATTCAAGCTATTTGATTAATATTCTCAAGTTACTCATTAAAGAGCTTATTAAACAACACCAAACCTTGATGCACTTATTCAATTAAACAAACTTACTCATTAAAGTGAATCAAGATTGGCCCTTGGGGGATCTTTTAACAAAACATGATTTTTATTCAACCTAAACATACTATCATGCATATTATCAAACACATGGTAGAATAATCTAAGGTTCTAACTTCTAAGCTAATCATGCTCATCTACTCATCAATTCTCATCAAGTTCTCATTATTTAACAACCCAACACAAGAAAACAAGCTTGGATTCAATTCAATCAACATGCTTAACAATCAAAACATACTTCAATCATTTAAGCTCATCAATTGAATAAGTAAGCTTATAAATTCATTCAATTAAACATAAATTTTAGCTTACCCAAGTTGAACTCAACTTAATTCATTTAGGTTTCACCAACTAAGCATCAATTTCTGCAAAGCCTATTTAATCACACTAAGATATCACCATGGCTAAAGGATGCTTCTCTAGCTTGTTGGAATGGCTTTACTAGTTTAAGAATATAGAATTTCTTCATTTTGCATTAGATCAAGTTGTAATCAACTAGGTTTCAATTCAAATCTACTCGCACTAGCTCAAATTAGCAATATCATGTAAAATTAAATCAATTAAACTCAAGATCAACCTAAATTAAGCTAGCTAAACTAAGTTTTATTCATTTCTCCATGTTCGAATTCCTTTTAAGCCATAGGATTCAAGGTTTTAACATTTAAATTCACTACTTTCAGTTCAGTATCATTAAAACCTAGCTTGACTATGTTTCAGTCATCATAATCCTAAAAAACTATATTGGCTGAAACCTAGGTATAGTGATTTCATCTAGTTCAAATCTAGATAAGCTCATTAAACATAATTTCAAGTTAAATTTCAACAATTAATCATGTAATCATTCTTAGAACTACATGAAATCAAGTGAATCATATCTCAAATCAAGATGCAAATATAAAATCATTAAGAAACAAGCTGGCCAAGCACTAGAAAAGGCAAGATCATCATGGCTGATTCATGAATCAAGCATAGAATGCATGAATCAATTATCAAAACATAGTAATTAACTTGAAATTATAGAAAAAATATAAGAGATTATACCTACTCCAAGCTAGCTTCCCTCCTAAAGATGGTGAGAGCTTGAGAGATAAAGAAAATTCTAGATTTTCTAAAGCTTGCCAAGTAATTAAACGTTATGAAATCATGGCCAATCACCCCTATTTATAGGCCTCTAAGTTTGTGATTTAAGCTTTAATCACCCTCGGGTGATCTTAGCTTAATCACTAACCATCTAACTAATTTTAGGGGAAATTATATTATTGCCATTAATGAAAGATGAATAAAATTCACATATTAAACACTTGTTGAGATTCGACCATGGCTTTATTCTATACTAAATTATGTACAACTATTTATTCCATTCAATAGATCATTATTTGTTTTTGTCAAAGTGCAATTGAATGTTCCATCTTGTAGTAAAAATATTTCCTAATTACTTTCTCCGAAGAAAAATCTAAAATTTCCTATCGTGGACATTCCGGATTAAGCCTTGAGAATTCTTGACTTTCTAAATTCCTAATGTCCTTTCATAACCCAATCTCGATTATACCTTCTTAACCTAAAGTTCATGTTCGATTTCATTTTGGTGTAATCAATTTGGAAATCTGATTTGTAAAACTCTTCAAATTTTAAAATCTAACTCTAGGCTAAAAAGTTAACTTTGTATAGTTGACTTTGCCTAAAGTTGACTTTTACTACCATGTTAACTTTTGATTTAAACTTTTAAAAAAGTCTCTTTTTTCACTCAAATAACCTTAATAAATACTCTAACAGACATATGTCAGTCAACTTTTGACATATTCAAATTTTTAAGACTCGACTCTTAGTTTTATGAAATCAAACATTAACCTCAGATGCCTTATTACATTAAACTAAGCTCATTGGAACAAACAAAAACCTCAATTGAGAGTAATTCATGATGGAGATGGAGAATTAAGATAGTCAAACATATGTATTACAATGATAATGCATCCATTTGATCGTACCAAACTTAAACTAATTTTAACATTTATCAATTATTTTAAAGTCAACAATTTAATCTTTAAACACCACTAAATAAACTTATAATTACGTGCAAGTCAACCATTCTTACTTGCAATTTACATTTTATCTTAAATAATTACTTTCATTCTCAAGCTTATAAACAAAGGCGCCTTGCTATGTCAAAATTATATATTGTATTGTTTTTTGATTGTTTCATAGGAATTTGCTAATTGTTAGAAAGATAACAATTGTATGGATTTTTTTTTTCTTTTATCTTGCTATTCTCTCATCTCTGTTCTAATTTTTTTTTTATTTCTCATGCATGATTATTGTCAGTTCATTAATATTGGGCACTCTCTTATTTGTTTTTATTCCTAAATAAAAGTCACTATAATTAATTAAACGAATAGATTAGAATGAAACATGTCTGTCCCTTAAGAGCCTTTTTACTGCATTGTGTTAACTTTTAACTTTAAATAGTTCTTTTTCGTTTTGCTTTTATGAACTAGTTGCAGGAGATAAAAATAATTGTTGGACCTTTTCAACACCTTGATCCTTGAACGCTAACAAATTTTCATTATTAATTTGTTTTCTGTTTTGTTTAACACATGTTTAGAAGGTTCATAATTTTTTATTTGACTATCATTAATATTAGTAAATTCTTTCAAAGAATTGATTATCATGTGCATAACATGAGTTTAAAATTAGTAAATATGAAATTTTAAAAAAACCTAAAAGCTAAATATAATAATAATTTTTAATAGGTGGTATCACCAAATTCACTGTCAGTGTATAGAGCTATGCACTGATAGTACATTAAATATATATCCTTTCTTTAATTTATCATTTCGACTTCCTTTGTATTCATTTTTTACTTCTTTTAATAATTAATTACATTAAAATAATTTTATACATAATTAATTATATATAAAAATAAATACATAAATACAAATATAAAATTAATATATAATTATATAAATAAATTAATAAATAATTGAATAAATTATCATCATATATATATGATCAACTTTAATGTAAAATGATATGTTAATATTTTGAGTGAATAAAATTTTTTAAAATTTTAAAATATTAAATAAAATTAGTTTAGTCAGTTGAACTGGTTGGGTTGGTTTCAAATTAGGTCAATTTGGGATGACTTTAAAATTTTGGGTTATTTTCATGTTCAAGTCATTTCAATTTCAGGTTCTAGTCAATTAGATTTTACGCTCAAATTAATTAGGCTCTAGTTGTTTTAGTTTTGGGTCAATTAGGTTTGATACTCAAGTTATATAAGCTCGAGTCATGTGGGTTTAATTTTGAATTCAGATTAGATCAAATTTAAATAAATTATTTGACAAATTAGATTTAATTAAAATTTTATTGAAATATAGAAAATAAATAATCTATAATATTTAAAAATAAATATAAAAATGATCATTTTTAATAAAAATAAATCTTTATCTAACTCAATTTCTCAATTTTTGCATAATCAAGTAATTTTTTAACTTCAAATGTTCGTTTTACTTAAACGAGTATTATCATTTAACAAACTTTTAGAAAAAATCACTAACAAAGTTTGTATTATATATATTTCAAATATCATCAATAATAAATTTTATTTATTGGATGATAAAAAAGTGTGTTTTGTAAATAAACATTAGGTATGGATATGGATATAAGATAGTCCAATTTAAAATTTTGAACCCATTTAGCAATTTGAAGCCCATAAGGATCCAATATATAATTAAAGCCCAAAAGTAATTTTAGAATTCAATAAATTTAATGGCTTAAAAAGATCACTTCATATTGGCCTAGTAAAAAGAAAGTTAACTCTAAATTTAAAATATTGATTTTAATTTCAGGTTTGAATTTAACATATTCAAATTAAAATTTATCAAAAGAAATTAAGTTGACAATTGAATACAATTTAATTCAAATTAAAAGATATTTCTAGATATCCAAAATAAAATTGGATGTCTATATAATTTATAAATCATTATAATAGCGTACACTAATATGAATATCAATGATTTTTTATATATTTTTAGAAAATCACATAATAAAACTTAAGATATTATACATTTGAATTAAAAAGAAGACATTTACCTTAAAATAACTTTTATATATAAAGTATAACAATTAGAATTTATATAATTTGTTCTGAATTAAATCATAAGATATTATATTAGAACATATGTACAAATTATTATAATAAAATATATTTATCGTAATTAACAACCTATTTTATACACTTTATTCTAAATTACAAGACAATAAATTATGCTTTTAAAAAAATTACTTTTATTTTAAATAATATGTATAAAGTAAGGATGTTATAAGACGAACAATTGAACGAGTTCTAACTAATCACAAGGTAAAAGAATTGTTATTATCATAGACTAGTGTGTTTTACATACAATACAAAGAAGATAATAAACGAAGGATCAATTTATAAATATCAATGGTAATTGCATACTTTATTATGAAGTTCCTAATTGAATTAATGTCATGAGTTATGGGATATCAATTCAATCAAAAAAATTACAAAAAGGACAAAAAAGTAAAACATTAACAAAAATATAAGTTAAGAATTTTTATGTGATGACATATTAACCGTCTTAATAGTTGACACACTCTAGAACAATTTTCTTTATAACAAAGGCATCATGTTACTCCTAGAGATAAATGTTTTAAAAAATTAGTATTTCTTTATGCTATGATAAATGAAAGTTATTTAAATAAAGAATTAAAGAGCTCTTAGATTTCATAAATGGAATTAGTAGTATGATGTTAGATCTGCTCAAAGGCCAACCTACTCGCTTAAGCCTAAAGGCCCGTTTGAGATTTAAAAGGATTTGAACAAAAATATTAGGTCCAAAAAAATGAGTTGAAACAAAAAAATTAGACTCAATTTAAAAATAGACGAGCTTAGGCTCCAAATTTCAAGGCCCAAGCTTGGCCCAACCCATTTACTATTACATAATGAATATTAATTTTATATTTTATTTATTTTATAATTTTTTTAAAAAATTAGTATTTTTAAAAATTTCAAGGCCTGGAGATAATTTTTTTAAAAAAATTAGTATTTCTTTATACTATGATAAATGAAAGTCATTTAAATAAAAAATTAAAGAGTTTTTAGATTTCATAAATAGAATTAGTAGTATAACGTTAGATCTGCTAAAAGGCCAAGCTACATACTTAAGCCGAAAGGGACTGTTTAAGATTTAAAAGAATTTTGACAAAAATATTAGGTCCGAAAAATAGGTTGGAGCAAAAAAAATTAAGCTCAATTAAAAAATTTATAGGCTTGGTTCCAAATTTCAAGGCCCAAGCTTGGCCTAACCCATTTACAAATGCACACTGAATATTAATTTTATATTTTATTTATAATATAATTTTTATCATATAAAATATACATATTTATAATATTATAATGTAAACATTAAAAACTGGGTTAAATTATCTATATTTTTAAATTTAATAAAGGAAAATCTATTAAATTAATAAAAATGTATTTTAAAAAATAAATTACAAAAAAATAAAATATGGATGGGACTAATGGGTTCGGACTATTCACTTATAAATATATGTGGGCTTGAGCAAAATTTAAGGCCTAAATTTTAGGCTAGGTTAGGCTTGGACAAGGATGTTTGACGTCGATGCCATTTTTAAGCCTGGCCCATGAATATCATTGTATGGTGTATAATCTCATAAGATATATTAAAAACAAAAATTAATAGAAAAAGAATAAAAAAAATGTGTAAATTCTTAACACTGCCTATAATTATAAGAAAATAAATTTCATTCCAACTAATATAATATATTTTAAAAATTACTATAACAATTCAAAAAATTTAAATTAATATAAAATTATTTAATAGTATAATTATAGATTTTGTTTGACACTACACATGTATAATTATTACATTATTTTACCTATAGATAAGATAACAAAAATAAGAATATGATCAATTTATATGTACTAAATGATATTTGTGTGCTTTATCATAATCTAAAACGGTAATTACAAATTATTAAATCAAAACAAACTAATAATTTATGTTATAAGCATTATTTTCATTAACTTATTTTTTAAAAGAAGTATTTAGTTTAAGTTTGGATTATTTCGGGTTAATTATTTAGGTCATTTTAAGTTTGGACATTTTCAAGCTCAAGTTAGTCAGTTTCGGGTTATTGACTTTTCCTGATCAAATCGAGTTGAGTTGGGTTTGGGTTCGAGCGGGTTGGTCAAGTTTTTCGAGTTCAAGTCAGAAGTGACAATTTAAATAAAATTAAATATTATAAAATACATAAAATTTAATAAATAATTAAATAGTATTTTGTTGCTTTAATTAGTGTAAAGATATAATGATTATACATATATGCAATTTAATCTAATGTCTTTAATAATTATTTTTTCTCACTATAAATCACCTAATCACTACTGTCGCTTTTGAATCTAAACACATATTCCATTAGTGATTTTAACTTCACCGCTACAGTAAAATAACTTACTACCACCAGGGATTTAAAATACGATTATAGTCGTGTTCTAGGTCACGTAATATTTATTGCAATTGTGGACGTAAATTTTTTTATCTTACTCAACTTTCCCTAAAATAATATAATCATAATTACTAACTATTTTTTTATAAAATATTTGAATTATTTATTACATTTTCACTCTTTAAAAAACTCATAGAAACATTACGACTAAATATATAATAATATTTATAAATTTAAAAAATCTGTTAATGGAAGTAAAGAAGAAACATACAAAAATTAAATTTTAGTAAAATTAACAATTAGCATTTTTTTTTTCGCTCAAACCAATCCTAACCTTTAAAATTAAATTTTAGCAAATTTTTTTCACTGAAAATTCCCTTTGTTCCTCTCATTTCCTCGGAGATTTACACTTGTCCATCCACTTATTTTTGTATTTTATTACTTACCCAGCCCCGAAACCTCCATTTTCTTTTTCACTCAAAGCTCTTACCTCTCAAACCTAATTCCATCCTCTTATCTCCCTCGAATGGCATCCAAACTTAATGAACCTTCCCAATATCCATCTGCCTTTCTCAAACAATTATCAAAGCAACAGGTTGCTCTCTAAAACACGCAAAGTAGCAGAACAAAGGCCCATGTCTGCTCAATTTTTAGATGCAAGTTTCCTTGGAAATTGATGCCTTCTTTTGCCTGATGTTCAAATTTAATTATTTTTGGTAATTTGTTTATTAATTGTAGATCTAGATGTTTTTTCTTTGTGGGTAGCTGCGTATTATAATGGTTTGTATAACAAGTTTCATTCGAAGCTGAATATGGGCAAAGGAGCAAACCGCAATAGTCATAAGAAAGCGGCCATGGCGGTCCGCTACCACCTCTAGAGACAGTTATATTATTTAATTGCACCCGTTACATGCCGCTAAGTGTGTAATTCAAATTCACACACGAATAGCGGTGGAATGCAGATGTGGAGGTGGGCACAACCGCTAAATAGCTGCTGCTGTACGGTTATTGGACCGCTATTTGAAACTTGACACAACTACTATTTTTAATTTTACTAGAACTAATCTCATCAAGTTTAAGTACGTATGATCTGTAATCATATGTTTGCTTTGGCTTGTATTTTACCACATGAAAAAATCATGAACTTGAGCCTGGAAGGACTCAACTGCTGCTATCGTTTATTTTTTGCTACGTAAATTTTATTATTTGTTCTTTGGGCACGAGATTGAATCCTTTAAGTGGTAAGAGAAAGAGAAGTGAGTAAAGAACAAGTCTGAAGATTTTCAAATGTTCAAGTGAAGGTGAACTGGAGCTGCTTATTTATAGTTCGTGCGAAATGAAATGAAAGACTAAGATTAAGGTGGACCAATGTTCCCAGATAAATTTGACCAATTATCAGAAAATTAAACTAAGAATTACAAGATAAAGATGATTGTTGGACAGTTTAAAAAATAGATAATAAAGCATTTTGGCACGTGAGTATTGATCGACACTTCTTTGGCCAGTGTGGCTCATTGAAGAAGAGTAAAAAAGTAGAATGATAAATAAAGAGGGTGAAAAATGAAAAAAAAATTAATTTTGAGTTTACTTCATACGAAAAAACAAAATAAAAGAAAATAAAAATGATTATCCTTTTTCACGCTTATTAATTAAAATAAATCATTTCAAATTAAAAAAAAAGATGAAAGAAAATAAAAATACAATGAGTTAAGTGTGTATATTTATAAAATTACCTATAATTTTTTAAATTATATTTTTATATCTTAACTTTCAATAAGTATAATAGTAAAATAATAATTTTTCATTTTCTTCTCTCTCCTTCTTCAATCATTCCAAACAATGAGTGAAAAAAAAAATTTTATTTCTTTTTCACTTTTCATTCTCTTACTAAGCATACCAATGAAACAAAAAATATATTGTCTATCCTCTCACTTTTATCCACCAATTTTTCATCTTTTTAATTTCTTTTCCCCTCTATCAAATAAAGCCCAGCTCGATCGATACTGACCTTTGTCGATCGATATTGTATCCTGAATTTGATCGAGATAAAATAAACTGGTAGAATTCTCAACGACTTTGAAAACGTGAGGGAAAAAGAGAATTTTGAATTTTCCTCCAAAATGAGCCGCTCAATTGAGACCAATTGCCACTGATCAAAGCAACCTCATACTCGATCGACACCTCCTAGTATCGATCGAAGTTTTTCTCCAACTTGATTGACATTTGTCAGTGTCGACCAAGGCATTTATAGTCAAAATTATCAGAAATTTTGGGGTTTGTACAATTCAAGGGCATTTTTATCGTTTTATACCACAAAAAATAGTTTCAGTTTAGGAATGATTAGTTCCTTATTTAGCCCAGTGTTCAAATTGATTTCACACTAAATACGCTTAGATAATCTAGGTCTAAGATCAAGGTTCCAACTTTGGTGCTTAAATGCCATGAATAAGTAACACAAGTTGAAGAGTTAAAAAGTAAATCTAATATATATATATATATATATAAATATATATATACATACAATCCTAAATGAGAAATACCTTAATGATTTACATTTTGATTGGCATAAAAGGTTCCTAATCTAGATGACAAGTAAAATTTATGATAACCCTAATGACTATCGTATACATAACTACTGAAATTAAAATACCCTAGGATATACTTGAGACGAAACGCACTTAGATCTAATGAAATTATTGATGTGGAATGATGTGGATGGCATATTGGTATATGGCATGTGAGATTACTAACACTGTAAAATACCATCGAGGTAGATTTAAGAAAAACATACTTTCATATGATGTACGTTAATATCATAGTCATGCAATATTGTAAATTGCATGTAAATTTACCAAATTCCCTGACCTTAGATGCATCATTTGACAGTTAAAAATAATTTTTGAAGAAAGTATTCAACTTCACGGATGAATGGAAAAAGAAATCTAAATTATGTCTTTGGTAGATGAAAAGGATTAATGAAGACAATTGGACAAAAGTTACACTCTAACTAGGACTCTCACTAGAGGTGGCAAAATAAACCCGAACTTGAAAAGCCGCCCGAAAAAACCTGAGCCCGAACCCGAACCGAACCCGATTTGACCAAAAAGTCAATAGTCCGAACCTGAATCAGCCCGAACCCGAATCAACCCAAACCCAAAATGGCCTGAACCCGAAATGACCCGAACCTGAATCAGCCTGAACCCGAAATGACCTGAACTCGAAAGAACCCGAACCCGACCCCAACCTGAACCTGAACCCGAATTTAATACTAAAAATAAATATGAAAAAATTATAATTAAATAATTTTTATAAATAAAAAACTTTAATTA
>JBBYHK010364803.1:7224-21382 GCA_038382065.1 Adansonia grandidieri | reverse complement strand
GGAATTAACCCTCAAATGAAAAGAACTAACCACTCAAGCTTATAAGTAAAATTGACCATTTAGTACATCTACATGAAACTGACCCTTCCACAAGTTAAACTGACTCCTTATAGCATTTTGGCTTAAGGAGTCGATTCCTTTCTTTGAGGGGTCCGTTTTGTTTCTTAGTTTATGCATTTTTGGTCTAAGGAATCAGTTTCCTTCATAGAGAGGTTAGTTCTCTTTCTTAATTTGTGTAGTGGTTGGCCTAAGATTCAACTCCTTTCATGTAGAGGTTGGTTCCTTTGAATAAGATAATATGTACATCCAATAAAAATAATATGACATTTAGTAAAAACAATATGTACATATAGCATAATTACATGTACATGTAGTTAAAATGATATTTTTGACTTAAGAGTCTGTTCTATTAATGGAAAGGCTTATTCTTTTCCTTGATTTGTATTTTTTGGCTTAAGAGATAGTTCCTCTTATTGAGGAGTCGATTCCGTCAAATAAGAGAATATATACATATAACTATAACCGAATGTACATATGACTATAATAGTGTGTATATATATATATGACTTCAATTAAACCAACCCCTCATCACAAAAAGAACTAGCCCCATTATTAAGGGAATCAACCCCTTCACATACCTTTCTAGCACATATATTTTCCAACGCTTATAAATATACAATAATTTTTATCAAATTAAATTAAACTCAATATATATAGACAGTTTTTCAATTTTTTATTATTTTTTAAATAGTAATTCAAGATTTACCATAAATCTTTTTTTAATTTTTATTATTTTAAATAAGTTTTTTAAATTTAATATAAAATATTTTTTAATTTTAATATTATTTTAAATAGTAATTTAGGATTTAATATAAAATATGTGTTTTGTTTTTTTATTTTTTAAATAGTAATTTTACGTTTAATATAAAATAATTTTTTACCTTTTTATTACTTCCAAATAATAATTCATGATCCAAAATAAAATATTTTTAATTTTTTATTATTTTAAAATAGTAATTTGAGTTTTAATATAGAATATTTTTTAAAATATTTTATTGTTTTTAAATAGTAATTAAATATTAAGTATCAAATATATTTTTTAAAAGTAATTGAAATTTAATTTTTATAGTTTTTAAACAGTAAATTGGTTTTTAATATAAAATATTTTAAATTTTTACTATTTTAACAGTAATTTAGGATTTAATATATTTTTAGCTTTTTATTATTTTGTAATATTTTTTAGGATTTAAAATAAATTTTTATTATTTTATAAATAGTAATTCAGGATTTAATATGAAATATTGTTTAAAAATTTTATTATTTTTAAATAATAATTTTAGATTTAATATCACGTAGTTTTTTATTTTTTTATTTTTTAAATATTAATTTAGGATTTAATATAAATTATTTTTATTTTTTATTTTTTAAATCATAAATCAGGACTTAATATAAAATATTTTTTATTTTTATCTTTAAATGGTAGTTTAAGTTTTAATATAAATTTTTTTTTATTTTTTATCTTTTAAATAGAAATTTGGCATTTAATATAAAATTTTTGAAGTTTATTATTTTTTAAATAATAATTCATAATTTATTTTGAAATATTTTTTAATTTTTTATTCTTTTAAAATAAATTTCATCATTTATATAAAATATTTTAATTTTTATTATTTTGTAAATTTTAATATGAAATGTAATGTAAAATATTTTTTAAATTTTTTGAGTTAGTGATGGTGGGCATTGAAGAAGCTTATTGGACTTTATCAACCAGGGGTATGTAAGTAATTGCATTATCTTATAATTAATTCTTTAGATTTTATTTCCTTAAATGTAAATTGAATTTTTCATTACCTCCGTTATTTGAAAAAGATCTCCATTTTCCTAATGAAAGTTTTCCAATTTGTTTCCCTTTTTTATAATTTCCACCTCTTTAAGAGTTTTAAGGTTCCATTTGGAACCCATGGAACTCCTATTGCAAAGAAGTGGGGAGCTCCCCTTGCGTTATTTGGCGAACAACCCAGCAAACCGGTGGGAGCATTCCCTCACGCTAAGGCCTTTTTTTTAATTGGACCTTTAGGGGTTCAATGAAAAATTTATATCTAGTAGAAGCTTTGTTTCTAATATTGTTCCTAGTTTATTTTTTTTTATTTACACTTAAAGCTTAGTTTTTGTTTAAAGTTATTTAAAAAAATTTATTTTTATATAATTATAATTTGAATAAATTATTTATATGTTTATTTAATAATTATTTTATTTTAAAATATCTAAATACATTTATTTATTTATTTTAATTTTAGTAATATTTAATTTACTAACTTTTTAAATATATTATAATTTGATTATATACAAAATTTGATATAGTGTCCTCAATGGTCTTTTTCTTTTCTCAATATAATCCACTTCACCACTATAGTGCCATTGCTACTTTTCCATCAAACACATAGACTACCACTAATCTAATCTCATCACTATAACATCCAATATTACCATTTTGCTTTGTTTTCTAAGGTATTTTATCCCTACAACTATATTGAATGCACCTGCAAATGTAGCCAAAATATTTTCTACCTCTAATTGCTCACTAGAGAGTGCAGGCTTTAGTTGCCCAAGTAGAGCTTGTGTTAGGAAACTAAATTTACCATTTAGTTTCATTTTTTTTCAATTATTTTTTATTTATTTTAATAGTTGTTTATAAAAGTTTTAAATTAACTGGTTTCTTAACTTTTCATTTATTGTTTTATTAAACTTTTTTCAATTTTATTTAAAGATTTTAAATTGTTAATTAATTTAACGTAATATATTTAGATAATTATATAATAATTAGTCAATTAATTAAAATATGTATTAAAATAAATATATAAAATATTATGTAGTAAAATTTTTAAAATTATATTATTGAAATATATATATATATATAAATATTTTATTAATACATTTTTACATTAATGCCTTTTGGTGCCGTCTGTGGGAACACATTCCCACGCTAGAAACTTCAGTAACCCTTAACCAAGACTAGACTATGGCATCCTAAACAATCGAGTCCATTCCTCTCACCCAAACCATTTCCTCAATAAGTCAACCGTCTATTGTTTCTGTGCCCAACCCCATTACTTCTAATTCCCCTATAACATCGAGACTCTTTTCCGTAACTGTGACAATAGTGTATGTCTTGCCCACATTCCCGTATGCCTTTCCTTATTTTTTCAAACACCCTTCACACCCAACATTTGGCCTTAATCATCAAATTACTTTCAAAGTCTCCTAGCCTCTTTCTCACCATCGCCACAACAAAAACATGTTCCACCTGATCTGACAACCCATCCTGGATACCTGTCATCTTAGAGTGTTATCATTAGGAAACAAATATCCCAAACATACCCATAGCCAACCTGCCAACAATAGAGTTGAAAAATCCAATAGTAGAAAGCATCCAGGTACCTGAATATCTTGAATACTCACTTTACCCTAAGTAAACCTATAGGGTCATTGCCTGGCTTAACTCCAATCATTGGCAAACAAAATGGCAGTCCCATAGGTCTTTATCCAGCAACAATATTAGCAAGAATTGGCGATGCAATAGCCATCATATAGTAATAAAAAGAGCAAATTAACCAACTTTTACAAGTGCAAACTGATTACCAAAATCAATTACCTGGTCACTCTAACATCGAAAATCATAGTTTAAGCATGTGGAATCAACAAATAAATTGAAAAAGTAGTGAAATTGAAAAAAGTTCTTATTCAACTCCCGGTAGTAATCAACCAATGAGGCAAGAAGAAGCTGCTCGAGCTGTATAAGATCCCTTTTCTGGCTGACCAAGTGACAACCCTCTGACAAATGATAAAAAACTTGAAGCAACCAAACAAGGATAATTGGGAATGGCTGGATGCCTAGCACAATCTACTTTCCTTGGTTGTCTGATAAGTACTTGTCTCTAAGAAAATCAAGCTCTCACCAAACACATATATGATGGTATGGCAGATTCTGTAGATCATTTGAATAACTTTTGGGTGTTTCATAACTTTCGAGACATCCCTGATGCTATCTTATGCTGAGTATTCTCCACAACACTTTGCAGATCTACTTGTACTTGGTGTACTCCCTAAAATCAAAATCTATTATGTAAATAATTCTTGGCTCACTTTGGCAGCTGTCGAATAACGGTTAGAACGGTAACCAATCTAATGGCTATTAAGTAGAATCCAAACAAGATACTTTGCGATTATATCAAGTGCTTCAACATAGCCACATTATAGGTCAAGAACCTGAATGACAAATAGGCCATCCAGGCATCTCTAGGGTGTGCCATAAGCATTTGAAGCATGCCGTAACAGACGCCCAGCCGATAAAGTTATACCAACTTTATGAATAAGCATAAAAGTATGTTGATGTCAAGAACATTAAAATTACAACTATCAAGTTTAAACGGCCTGGTCAAGAATAGCAAGAGATCGCTTTAGGCAAACTATGAAAAGGACAGATTGGCTCCCCTAGAAAGGTAAAGCAGATAGCCACCAAGAAAGCAAACCTAGATCCATGGCCAGCCAAACACAAACAAGCAAAAAGGGGACTGGGTGCTTCCATACAATAGATATGACTCTTATACACCTCTTATTGCTAGCAAAACATAAATCCTGCATGCCACCATGAGAGACAATCTGGCAAAAATGATTGCCACCTATGAAGGCAGATAAGAGTAATAGAAACCCAAAAAAACACTATGAATTCCATGATGATATTAGCCACGCAATAGAAAAGTGTATCAGTTTTCTATTGAAGCCTTGATTTAGAAATGAGAAATCAAGCAATTTATTAAAAAAGACCATGACTAACCATCTTACCAGCTAGGCCGATGCCAAGAAAAAGCTATGAAGAAGCACCCACTAATAGGCATGATTAATGTAATCATTAAAGGTAATAAATGTTGGGCAAGTAGTAGGTCCAAGAAAAAGTCACACTTACGGTCCGTTATAGCGATCGATACATACCCTACAAAGGTTTGATAGGACAACTGAAAGGTTGCCTTTAGCAACAATGGCGATGAACTGGTTAGCCGATAATGGAAACAACCTAGTGGTTGTTTCTATCACCATAGGACACTATCATGTAGATAGGATTCTAGTTGACAATGGTAGTACAGTAAAGATCCTCTAATGGAGCACCTTCCAGAAAATGGGATATAGTAGTGCAACCTATGCCCATCTTTACTAATATATGGGTTTGCTAACCAACCAATACTGTTAAAGGGCTCCATTACCCTACCAATCACCCTTGGTGATGGAGAAAACATATTATTAGTGATATAGGCTTTTTGGTGGTTGACTAATTTTGACATATAATGTTATTCTCAGGCAACCAGTTATAAAAAAAAAAATCAAAGTTGATTACCTTAGTGGATTGCCTAATAGTTAAATTTTTTACTCTAATAGGAGTGGGATACATAAATATCAACTAGCCAACAGCGTGGCATTGCCATCTAACGTCCATAGAGATGACCAAGAAAGGTGATAGCACCATGACGAAGACACTAAAGCTTTGGCAGGGAGTAGAATGTTGGTTAATACCAGAACTCCAACTAGTTTGTCTACCTTGACTCTTGAAAGTTTAGACATCAAAGATGATTTTCATTATCCACAGCCACAGCCAACCAAGAAAATAATGAAAATATCTTTGTACCTGTTAGACCCAGAGTTGTTCACGACTATTGGAGGTTCCTTAGAATCGAAGGCCAAAAGTGACCTCATAAAGTTTTTACAATGGCACACAAACGTTTTCCCTTGGTCAATGGCCAATATGCCTGGCATTAATATTGACATTGTAATGTACACGTTAGATGTTGACCAGCATGCTAAATCGATGAAGTAAAAGAAGCGAAGATTTACACCAGATAGGATTTGGATCAAGGAAGAGTTTGACAAGATCCTATCCACAGGAGACGTAAGAGAAGTGATATACCCAGAATGGCTTGTTGATATGGTAATGGTAAAAAAACCAAATCGTAAGTGGAGAATGTGTATTGACTTCACTGAACTTAATAAAGCCTGTCTCAAGGATAGTTTCTTATTGCCAACAATAGACTGCCTTGTCAATGCCTCGGCAGGGCATAGGTTCTTTTCATTCATGCATGCTTTCTTTGAATACAACCAGATTCTAATGAATCCACAAGATAAAGCCAAAACATCTTTTGTCATAGAGAAAAGGATTTTTTTTGTTACAAAGTTATGCCCTTCAGGTTTAAAAATGCTTAGATCACCTATCAACCACTAGTGAATAAGATATTCAAAAATCATATTAGCGATCCATAGAGGTCTACGTTGATGACATGCTCATAAAAAGTGTGTTAATCGAGTTGCATATTGTTAATCTTAAAGAAACCTTTAAGATCTTACAAAGATATAACATGAAAATGAATCCTTCAAAATGCACATTTGGAGTAGTTGAGGGAAAGTTCCTTGGTTTCATGGTCTCTTCCAAAGGAATCGAAAAAACCTAGAAAAAGTTAAGGCAATTTTAGAAATGTCCCTACCAAAGTCAATAAATAAAGTACAAAGGTTAACAAGAAAAAATGTAGCACTCAACTGTTTTATTTCAAAGTTGGCGGCAAATGTCTGCCCTTCTTTAAGTTACTTAAGGTAGCCCCAAGATATAAGTGGATAGAAAAATGTCAGTAACTATTTGAATAATGAAAGCATAACTTTGCTCACCACCTTTATTGGGAAGCTTGTTGCCCAGTGATCCCTTGATTGTGTATCTCACAGCATTGAAAAAATGATCATCGTTGTTTTAGTAAAAGAAGATAATGAGATGCAGTGACTTATCTATTATGTAAACAAAGTGCTCCAAGCAAGGGAAATAAATTATACAAAAATAGAAAAGTTAGTTTATGTATTCGTAATAGCAGCCAAGAAATTACACTAATACTTCCAAGCACACCCTATCACGATGCTAACAGATCAAACCTTGAAAAATGTTTGACAAGTGGTCAACTCAGTTGGAAAGATGATCAGGTAGAACATCAAACTAAGCGAATTTGGACTAACATATTCTATGAGGAGAGCAATCAAAGCACAGGCTTTAGTTGATTTTGCTGCTAAATGCTCATTTTTAGCACCCGTCAAATCAAAAAAATTACCATAAAATTTGTGATAAAAGGAAACCCTAGCAATCTGATGGTCGCTGATCTTAGAGTAGAATGAAAAAAGAGAGATGTTGGAAGCTATATGCTAATGGATCATCAGGAAAAGAAAAATTAAATGTCAATGTTCTCTTAATCAATCCCAAAGGGTAAGAATGACATTATGCCCTATGCTTTAAATTCTTGGCTTCAAACAATGTCACTAAATATGAAGTGCTCATAACAAGGATAGAGCTGGCAAGAAGTCTTAGAGCTATTCACTTGAAAGCTTATATGGATTCCTAATTGGTGGCAAACCAAATTAATGGAGAATACAAAGTTAAGGATTAAACATTAGCTAAATGTCATAGTGTAATCTCCAAGCTTGCCCTTGCCTTTGATCATATCATGATTGAACAAATCCCTCATGAGCAAAATGTCATCTTTGATTCAATGTTTAAACTGTCAACTAGCTTGGAAGTTATAAACAAAGGTAAGATCTTACTTGAATATGTCCAAATACCAGGTTACGATCGATATGTCCATGAATTGGTCACGAGTATGGTTGATAATTGGATGACACCAATAATGGAGTTCCTTAAAACTAACTCAACTCTAGACAATCCACTCCAAAAAAGATGGATGGGAAAATGGCCATTAGGTATGTCATTTTCAATGGCATTTTATATAAAAAATCTTTTACCTAGATGCTTAGACTTAAAGGAGGCAAACTATATGCTTAGAGAAATTCATGAAAGAGTCTGCAGCAACCACTTAGGGGGCAGAACTCTGGCACAAAAAGCACTTAGGCAAAGATTTTTCAGCCAACCGTAAGAATGGATGCCACTAACCTCTTAAAAAATGTGACTAGTTCCAATAGTTTGCCAAGGTACCCAGGCAGCTTGCGAAAGGTTTAAAACAAATTTTCAGCCTATGGCCCTTTTGTGTAGGGAGATCGACATATTAGCTCCCTTCTCACAAGTAACATCACAGTAGAAGTTCTTGAAAGTAGCCTGTGACTATTTTACAAAATGGGTAGAAGCCGAGCCTATAAGTATGATAATAGCCAGATCTATGGAAAGCTTCATCTGGAGATTCATCATTTGCCAATTTGGAATACCGAATGTCATTGTAGCTGATAATGAAAAACAATTATAGATGAATAAACTATAGAGTTTTTGCAAAAAATTTCATATAAGCTAGATTTATATTTCAGTTGCCCAACCTCAGTCTAATGGGTAAATCGAGTTTATGAATAAAAATATACTCCAACCACTGAAGAAAAAGTTGGATGACGTCAAAGGGGCCAGGGAAAAAGATATACCTACAGTACTATGGGCAATCTAGACAATAGAATGCTAAGCAACTGGTGCCATAGGGTTAGGTCTATAACACTAAAGCAATAATCCCAACAAAGGTTAGAGTCTAAAGCATTCGAACTGCCAATGTCGATCATGAACTCAATGACCTACATTTAAGAATGATCATGGACTCATTAAAAGAAAGCAGAGAAGATGTTGCGACATGAATAGTAGCCAGGGCATAGCAAGTGTCCAGATACTATAACAAAAAAGTGAAATGTAGGTAATTCCAAGCCAACGATTTAGTCTTACAAAACTATGAAGCAAGCAGACCAGCAAGAGAAAGGAAAAATTTATCTCTAAACTTAGAAAAAATTTATCAGGTCACCAAAGTTGTAGGATTCGATGCATATAAGTTGATGGACATGACGAGAAAACATTTGCCCAATGCTTGGAATGCTGTCTATCTAAAAAGGTATTATTTGTAAACTTCAAACCCATTTAGATTGAATCAACTATAAGTTTATAAAATTCCTTCAATGATTAGGCTTACTTATTCCTTTAATTCTTAAAGTGACCTACTATGGTCCACATTTACAAAGGCAGCTGTCTACAATAAGGTTGCTTTGGCCAATAAAAACGAAAAAGAGCTAAGCTACCAAAGCCAATGCAAAGTAAAAAATGCTTAGCTATGTTCAAGAGATTAAACAATTATTATGCATAAGTAAACAATAAAAATGTTTCAATAAATAAAAATTTATTCATTTTACAAAATTTTGCATCAAATGTTCAAAAATCAAAATACAATAATTTAGAGGCATCATCCTCTATTACTTGGTCGACCTGCTCCCCCTCTTCTTCTTCTTCTTCTTCTAAACCATTTCCATATTTGGTAGTCTCCTTGATAGGAGCAAGAATAATGAAAGCATTGTCCTTAGAGTGCATCATTCTATGTCATTATGGGATGGCTTTAAAATGTCAAAACCCTTGGGCGCAAGTTGAGAAAACTGGATATCTCTTAAATCCAAAGGTCGTCTAAGGATTTGCATGCTATATAAAATATTTTGCTTGTACTCGTTACCACAGGCTAGCAGTTGACCTAACAAAGTGTCATTTTAAAGGTCGAGCTCCTTCTATAACTGAAATTTTATGCCTGTCACCTGTAACTCTAACATAAAAATTCTAGCGGTTGCTATCACTAACTCTAAGTCATGAGTGGTAAAAGCCTTTTTTTTCTCCTCTAATTCCTTGGAAAATCTTTTGATATTAGCCTTTGCCAGCTCTAGCTCATCCTTTAAGCCCTTTTTGTCAGCTTTTAACTTTAATGCCTCTTCTCTCACCTTTGAAGCTAATTCGTTAGACGCTTGCTTTTGAAAAGTTAGGCTATCAGCCCATGTTTGAAGTTTTTATGCCCTCGCCTTACTGGTTATGGCTTTCTTTCGGCTATTATCATGATTTATTATAACTTGTCATATTTGGCGAAGAAGAATAGTTTATGTATGTAGAGTTTAAGGACAAAAGCCTTACCTTAAATTAAATAAAAAGGTGAAAACTACTTCCACTGTGCAGACGAGTGTAGATTCCAAGTTTATGGTAGGATTTTTAGTCATAAAAAACCCATTTCCGACTAGTAGGTGACTTCATTGGCCCATTTGCATGCAACCTTTCTATCGCTCAAAATGCCTACACCTAGAGAAGAATTAGAGGTCAATTCCTAGGGAGCACGGCCTGCCTAACGTACTTCAGGGAAAAGACGTCTTAGGGGGTATGTTGCTGGGAGATAATAGGATAGTTGAAGCAGTTAAGGTTGTAGACTCTACCTAACTTGTAGAAACCAGCGTGGTCTCGACGGGAAAAGTGCTAGTAGGAATGGTAACTTTAAATAAAGGCTCAAAAGCAGCAGTAGACTCAAATGAGGCTCTCATTGACCTTTCTTTTCCCTTTGTCCTTTCTCTTCCCACTGACAGTTTGCCTTGCGTTACATTCTACTAATGCGACTCAAGTAGCAGCATTCATTCTTGAAGACAAAATAATTATAATTTAGATTAGGAAAAACTAAGTTATAGAAATCAAAGTGTTACCGGAGTATACCCTCTGAGGTCCTAATAATTGGCATCTCTTCTGACGTCTCAAGGCTACCTCACTCCTTCTCCACCCTACTACCAAAGAGGTCTATGCTCAATTCAATGGTCAATTGAGATTTATTACTGGTGTCAACCATATTCATAAGTGAGCAGCTTATGGAGGTGGAATTTGAAAAAACAAGTCAGTTTAGACATCATCCTTTACTCTGATGATAAATTCAAATACCGGAATCTTAAATCTTACCACGAGTTATGATGCACCTTTGGCTACTCTTTTTGGCGGGTGAGTAAATTCTCTAAAAGATGGACAACGTCAACACCAAGACAGTGTTGTTGAATTTTCTTTGGGTACACAAAATCCTTCACTTTAAATTGGCAACTCGTGAAAAATTTTTTTGTTCTTCCTTGGATTCATTCAAGGCCATCTTTATATTGCTCATAGGAAAATAGTAATCCTAGTATATTAGGAAGCCATACTCAGTACTCAATCATTTACTGATAATAAAGAATAGGTTATTGGCGATGTTAGCATTTAATGGGATATCTTTCAATATCTTTTTATTGGTAGACTGAAGATAGTAATAGCATTCATCTTGTCTCTTCAGTGAAAACAGATACCTCATCACTTTAACAGAAAGAGTACACCCTTTTTCCTTGCAAACAATGAAGTATGTTACCAACATCGCCCAGGCATTTGGTTTTAGTTGGATTGGAGATATGCCATATTGATTTAGCACTTGGCAAAAAAAGGTTCCAAAGGTAGATGAACACCCGCTTAAACATGTACAGGTAGAAAGGTATTATGTTTCCTTCAACTCTAGTTATGGGTTGCTGGAATAAGTGGTTAGACACTTTATATTGTTTGAAGTTGAAACCTCGATCTATTAACATTGCCTTCATGGTCACCATGTCATAGCACTACTGAAGGCGTCTGCTGGACTTGTATCAATTCTTATAATTGGAATAGGCATCGCATCGCCTCATTCTCTTTGTTCTTTGATGGCAGAACTATAGGTTTGCCTTTCTTTTTTTGGTAGGTCTTCACCTTTCTATCAGGCCGGTTTTATTAGTAAAAAACTTTCCTTTGGAAACTTTATGAATAACCGATCACTTGACTCATCTACAACAGCATTCTCTATAACAATCAGCTATCTGACAACTTTCTTACCACTAACCTCAATTTGGCCTTTCTTCACAATGAATTTCAGAAAATAATGTGACTAGTGAAAGACCATTCACCACAGATTCAGAACGATAAAACGAAAGATCTACCCTACAACCAAGAAATGGAACAAAGAGGATATCTTACCTAACAAGTATTGTAAAGAACACAATGAAGAAAACCTTGTAAAGATGAAGGCTAATGAAAAGAAACTATGAGATATCACCATTCGCTACAAAAAATGGATAGAAAAACAAATGAGAAAAACCCAAAATTTTTTATGTGGCTATACAGCTAGAACGAGGCCTATTTTATAGGAACTGAATCGGCGCAGCCCTAAATGTGGATTCAAAAACAACACCATGTGTTAATCATTGAGTAGGACCATGCAATTGCAGCATTAACGACAATCGTACCCTGAAAAAAGTTAAAGTAGAATTCTTGCTTTTATGATCGACGTGGATAGGTGACTTATAGGCCGCCATTAGGGGTAGACAACCCTCTGTACTACATTTTGACTTGTTTTTCTATGAGTTATGAATGGTCACTTTATAACTATCCATACCCCATGGGGCAATTGTTATACCTGCTATATAAGAAATAATAACCTCTTATGATAATACCTCAAATATACTTAATCTTTTTCTTCCATCTAAGGAGATCCAGTCATGGATAAACTCGATCTTTATTGAGTCTTAAATAATAAAGAATGATTAGCAACTACTATAATGGGCTACTTGAAGGTAACTCATACACAACCTACATAATCTCATCTCTCTTTATCTCCAACCTTATTGACTTAAGCATCAGAGCGTGTCAGAGTACCCATTTGGACACCCTCAACCTCTTTTGTTTTGCAAGTTCATTAGCTAAGCACCCATTCACAATTTGTTGCTTCAACATCTTTAATGGTCTTTTTATTCTAATCTTGTTGTCATCATTGTATTTGCTTCTAAACAATATATCTAATAATTAATTTTACAGCAACTTACTCCCCACCATTGTTATTTTTAATTTCACCGGACTTAATTTTATCGTTTATCCAAATGAAGTCATAATAACTAATCTCACCGTGTTGTTTTTTTATCTCATCTTCGCTCTAATGGATGGTGAGATTGGCTTTAATTAGATTGAAAACAGTAATAACGATGAGATTAATTATTATAGCAGTAAGGTATGAATACAAAAGTTGTGGTAGTCGATTCCATATATTATACTACGTTGAATATATTTTCGTCTGAACTAATTCAATTTTCTTTTCTATCATAGTAAAAAGAGAGAGAGAGAGAGAGAGAGAGAGAGAGAGGTGAATATAAAAAAAGCAAGGTATATATCGGTAATGCAATGGGTTAATAAAGTTTATAATATTAGACATATTACAATTATATGATATCAAAAAATTAAAATATAATTCAAGTATATGAATATCTTAAAATTTTTATAATACAAATTATTAATATATTAAAATTTATATAAATATAAAATATTTTAAATATAATTATAACATAATAAATTATATAAACATAATATAATATATAAATTATCATAAATAATAAAATATAATATACAAATTATCATATTAATAAGCACGGGCAAAAACCAGTTGATGGAACGCGATGCACTGCACAGCAGTCAGCAGGTTAGTCAACTGTCCTGCCAGTTGCCCACGCATTTTATGAATTGCTTCTTGCCTTTCCCTATTTTATTTCACTTTTCACGCACTCACGCCATGACAACTAATGTGACAATCCGTAATTGCATATATATATATATATATTTATTTATATTATTAGTATATATAAAATATTATATATTATATATTAAAATAAATTTTAATATTTAACAATTAATATTAAATATATTTATAATTTTTTTTCGTATTTTTATAGTATTGTCATATCTAATGCCTGCTAACGTTATTACATTAATTACCATCCAATTGCTGCAATTTGCTTTGCCTTCTTAATTAAATTTGATTGGTTGAACCCAAATCCCCAATCGGAGGATGAAATTGATCGACAGATTGATTTACTGAATGATATGACTCTGACTTCTGATTTCTGATCCCCTTATTAATTATTATTATGAAACTTTAAATTTAAAAACTTATTAAAAATAGATATTTTTTTTTTACATTTTAAAAAAATTATTAAACTTTCCATAATTTGTCAAAATCATGGAAAATAAAATTTATAAAGATATCTAGTAAAATTTTTATAATTTATGAGAAATAAAAAATAAAATAAAAATTATAACTTTTATGATAAAATTTCAGACTTACATAGAGTGTTGAAATAAAATAAGAGTAACTATAACTTTTTTGGGCAATTTTATTAATTTAACTTTCGATAATCTATTAAAATTATGTGAAAAATATGTGAAAACACAAGATTTTGACATGAGCCAATGAAGAAGATCATATCTTTAAGTTTCATAAAAATAATTAAAAATATATCATATATATATAATAAATATATAAATATATAACGTATAATA
>JBBYHK010364692.1:0-18426 GCA_038382065.1 Adansonia grandidieri | reverse complement strand
TATATTTATATGAATATTATTATAATTTAAAAATAAAAATTTTAAATAATTAATAATTATTTCATCAAAATTAATTTAAAATTAATTTCTATTATTAACTAATTAATATTTTTAAGTAGGAGCTTAATTCTAGTAAAAATAAAAACTATTTAAAACAAATTTGTGTAAAAAGTAATGAAAATACATTTTTTTTTAATACAAAGATATTTTATAAAATTATTCAATTTCTATACGTTATTGAAGAAAAAAATATATAAAAAAATTTTGAATATAGTACTTTCAATAAAACGATGTATGAAACTATCATTAAATTTGGGCAGTAAATTAAATCGAATTTGAATGGATAAATTTTGGTTATTTTTTATTTATTTTTAGTTTGTTTGTGTTTGATTCATATTGATTATGAATTTCAAAATTGTTTTCAAGCTCTGTTTGTTTAAAAATAGGTATATATAAATTTGTTCATTTAAATTAGACAAATTTAATAGGAAGCCCTAAACACAAGCAAGGTGAAGCCAGAAATACCATTGAGGAGGGTCGATATATATATATATATATATATATATATAAAGATTTAAGAAAAAATATAATTTATGTATGAAACAAAGTTAAGGATCGGGTTATTTGTTAGCTCAAATTGAGCCAATCTTTGGATAAGTAACACTTTTGCAATTTAAGCCTAGTCTAACCCAGACCATTATAACATTAAATTTAAATATTATATATGATATTAAAAATGATATCAATATATAAATTTATAAATCCCTTATAATGAAACAAATTCTTTGAATTTTTAAATATTATAATTCATGTTGCAATGGAAAGAATAAGAAATAAAAGCTCTGCATCAAAAAAATCTATTGTCTAATTTAAATATGCATAAAAATATGTCATATTATAAAAAATTGTAACATTAAATATATATATATATAACAAAATAAGTTAAATGCACAATTCGCATTATATATTGCAATATTTTAACTTTCTCTATTTATTTTTTCCTTACAAGCATATAATGAAAAATATTAAATATAATAATTAATATAAATTTATTTGATTGATTGAAAAAAATAAATAAAAAGAATTGAGTTAATAATAATGAATGTTGTTTAAACTAAAAAGTCATCAAATCTATTTTATCAAATAAATTCTACAAATGTAAGAATCAAATTGAAAAAATTTGATGGGGCTAAACATAATTTTATTTTATTTGTAATTAATGTTGTATGTTATTTCAAAAGCTTTAAAAATTTACAGGGTCTAACCACAATTTTACTTTGATTTTTAAGAAATAATGTATAATATTATTAAAAATTTAAAGGGGAAGGTGACCAAGGCCTTGCCGGCCCCTCTTTTCCTTTGCATTTGAACACATATTCATAAAAATATAAATATAATTTAACATATTCGAGAAGTAAATAATTTATTAAATAAATTTTAAATAACTTTAAATAAATTTATTAATAAATATTAATAAATTAAATATATCATAATTCAGTTCAATTTATTTTATAAAAGACCTCAAAATTTTGTTTATAATCTTTTAATTTAAGTTGATCAACGATCATAAATTTAATTATTTATAAAATATTTATTGAAAGCTTAATCATTTATGGCTCTGATTAAATTCGAACGATCAACACAAATCTTAATTAATTAAATTAAAGAAGGAATCTTCCTATTCAAAGGAGGTTTATTTAAGCTTAATAAGGTTAATCGGTTAAATCATCCTTCCGTCACCTTTCCGCTCAGACAGCCAGCTATCACCATAATAAAATCAGCAAAAGAAAACAACAAATTTTCTTCAATAAAAAAACTAAAAAAATAGTTGGATTTGTGTAATAAAAACAATTTAAAAATTAAATAAAAATAAAATAAGATAATAAAATAATGTGACCGATTGTACCTGCCAAGTACTCCTACCTGTACCATCTCATCATCACCTTTCGATGTGTATCCTTTCCTTTCTTTCTCCTTTCTCTTCTTTGATTTTCTCTCTCTCGCTCCCATCTCTTATTTATATATTCCCTTCACTCTCCCCTTCTTCCACCCAACTGTCTCTCCTTTGCCTCTCATTTCCCTTCTTGTCAACAAGCAAGATCAAAACAAGCAAAGATCAAAACAAAAGGCAATAGTTTCACACTCTGACCTTTCTTTTTCTTTTCATACAGCAATTAGCTCCAAATGAAGCAATTCATCCGCCGTCTCTCCCGCGTCGCCGACGTCTCCTCTCAGTACAATCTGCTCCGCTCCGAAACCACGATGCGCCATCCTACCGCCGCGCCTCGAGCTGAATCTTACCGCGTCAAGGTCTCCTCGTTGAAAAAGCCGGGAACCCGGTCGGTCCCCGAGGGTCATGTGCCGGTTTACGTAGGGGAAGAGATGGAGCGGTTCGTGGTGAACGCAGAGTTGCTGAACCACCCGGTTTTCGTTGGGTTGCTTAATAAGTCGGCTCAGGAGTATGGGTATGAGCAAAAAGGGGTGCTTCATATTCCGTGTCACGTGCTGGTTTTTGAACGGGTTATGGAAGCATTGAGACTAGGAGTAGATTCACGTGATCTCCAGGATCTTCTTCGTTCTTTCTCCGACGACTGTTTTTCCGATTTTTAGGACCGAGAAACAGGAAAAAACGGTTTTTTTTTTGTGTGTATAAATATAGAACGTTAAAGGAAAAGGGAAAAATTTAGGGCCTTTTTTTTTGTGTGTAGTCCTTCAATGTAAGGAGGACTGAACATAAATGCAGGAAATATTCTTTTTTTGCCCTATAAATGTATTTTATAATTCTTTTGTCGGATCTAGTTTTCTGTTTGGCAGTTAAGAAAATCATGCTGAAAAGAAACTGAGACAATGGGAAAGTTAAAGGTTCTGGCTTATGAAAGCTGTCATTCATGTGTAACGCGGCTCTAAAAATGCTGCAATTTCTCTTTGTTTTTCCCAGCAAAACAGAAACGAAGATTTGAAATTACACCACAGTCTTTGCTTTCACTTTATTTTTTTCGGTTATCAAGAAAATCCAGCTGAGTCTAAAGCAAAAACGAGTTTCCTAGTTCAATTGCATATATTTAATGTGTCAAAATTTGATTAACTTTCTGAAATTTGAATTTCTGTTTCTGATTCTTTCGTGCATTTTCTTGACATCCAAACAAGGGGTCGAATTGCTGTTTGAGTGGAAGAGTGAGTGTGCGTGTGTCTATATATATATATATATACATGGATAATTGTGGGGCAAATTTATAATTTGGCGAACATTAGGTGGTTGTTTTCTTCTCCGATGTTATAGGTGGCGGTAGAAGGGGTAATTCGTGGAGGCCAGAAATTTGGGATGCAGGCGTCATTAAAGATGTTGTTTGAGGGTTGTTTGGGTGCTACTAACTGTTCAGCAGCCGAAAGCATCTCAGAAAATTTCATCCCATTTCGTAATATTCTCTATTATTTAATTATTATTTTCCTATTTTTTTAATTTTAAAAAAGTAAAATAAACTGATATTTATTAAAAACAGTAAAAATGAGAAAAATAATTTGAAGGAATAACTATTATTATAATTAGTAATAAAAATTTGTAGTTATCTTTTGATTCTTGTCTTATACTATTTTATTTGGCTACCTATTCCACACCTAAATCTATTGAGAGTAGGTTCTTTCGGTGGGAACCCTATATATATATATATATATATATATATATATATATATATTAAATATAGTATTTATAAATAATAAAAAATTTAAAATATTTTTTATTAAATTTTGAATTGTAATTTATAAATAATAAAAATAAAAATATATTTTATATTAAATTTTGAATTAATATTTAAAAATAATAAAAAATAAAAATATTTTATATTAAATCTCAAATTATTAGTTAAAAATAATAAAAATTAAAAATATTTTATATTAAAACTTAAATTATTTTTTTAAAATAAAAAATAATATATATTATGTATAATATGTGGGGGTAAGGGAACTAACTCTTCAAACATATTACATGTATACAATATACAGATTACATATATATATATATAATATATAATATGCATTGTATATTATAATAAATAAATTTACGACTCATTATAACTAAATGTATAGATGAGTATAACTAAATATACAACTGACTATAACTAAATGTACAGATGACGAGAAATGAATGTACAGAAACCTAAAACCGAATCTATACTAAATCATACGGCCATTAACCATATCAAAATAACAGAGAGCAATTATGCACATTAGTTGGACATTAGATATGATAATCATGTAAGATATACATATGCTAATAAGTTAATGTACAAATCACATAACTAAATGTATAAATGAGTTTAACTAAATATACGAATTACTATAACTAAATGTACAGATGATAAAAAATGAATGTACAAGACCCCAAAACTGAATCTACATTAAACCTATGGCCATGACTGTATAAAAATATCGTAGAGCAATTATGCACATTAGTTGGACATCAGATATGACAATCACATAAAATATATATATACTAATAAGTTAGTGTACATTTAACAATAACACACATTTGATAGTATGAGCATAATGGAATGTGCTTACGCGTTAGATGCGTGTAGGAAACATTAGATGTCAAATGTTGGTACCCATAAGTAAATGTACATATGATGATAAATGAATATACAGATCACTAAAATCGAGTGTACAAATGAGTTTAACTAGATATATGAATGAGTATAATTAAATATACAGATGACCAAAAGTGAATGTACTGGACCATAAAACTGAATCTACGATAAACTGTATGGCCATGAACCATATCAAAACATCATAGAGCAATTGTGCACATTGGTTGGAAATCAAATATGACAATCATATAAGACACTAGTGTGCAAAACGAAGAGAACCCGTTCATTAAGTTATATTTTTTATTATTTTTAAATAGTAAGTTGAGATTTAATAAAAAAAATATTTTTAATCATTTATTATTTTTAAATAGTATTTTTAATATATATAATTTATATGTAATATATATTATGGATTGGTTCCCCCTCATATAGGAACCGATCCTCTACATATTGGAACATATATCAATAGATATCTATTGGAATTAATTATATTAGTTTTGGTCATCTGTACATTAAGTTATAGTCACTAGTACATTTTGTTATGATCATATGTACATTTAGTTATAATTATATTTTTTATTTTTATTCTATATAACATATTATATATTATATATTATATATTATATGTATCGTGTAAAATATATTATATATAATATAAAATATATATTACTTTTTATTTTTTTAAAAATAATTTAGGATTTAATATAAAATATTTTTATTTTTTATTATTTTATATAATATTTGAGATTTAATATAAATTTTTTATTTTAATTATTTTTATATAATAATTCAGGATTTAATGTAAAATATTTTTAATTATTATTGTGTTTAAATAGTAATTCAGAATTTAATATAAAATATTTTTATTTTTATTATTTTTAAATAATTTAATATCAAATATTTTTTTTTATTTTTTAAATAGTAATTTAGGACTCAATATAAAACATTTTTATTTTTATTATATAATATATATTATATAATTTATATATCATATATAATTTTTAATTTTTTCAAAAATGGGATTTAATATAAACATTGTTTATTTTTATTTCTTATATAATAATATGAGATTTAATATAAAATATTTTTTAATTTTTATTATTTCTTAAATATTAATCTAGAATTTAATGTAAAATATTTTTTATTTTTATTATATATAATATATTAGTATAATTATAATATTGTATATTATATTGTATATGTACTATATATATAATATATAATATATACTATTTTTAATTTTTTAAAAAATAATTTGGATTTAATATTAAATATTGTTTAATTTTTATTATTTTTAACTAGTTTTTTGAAATTTAATGTCAAATATTTTTTATTTTTATTATTTCTATATTAATTTGGTATTTAATACAATTCAAGATTTATTATATATTATAATATATTATATATAATATATAATGTATATTGCATATATCATATATAATCTACATTATATATTATATATAATATATAATAATATAAAATTTAATATAAAATATTTTTTATTTTTAAAATAATAATTCAGGATTTAATATAGTTCAAAATTATTTTATAATTTAGGATATAATATAATATTTTTTATTTTATAAATTTGAGATTTAATGTAAAATATTTTTTAATCTTTTAGTATTTTTAAATAGTATTTTTAATATATAGAATATATAAATATAACTGACCCCCCACTAAATAAAGAAAAGAAAAACAGGCAAAAGTTGGATGAAATCAGAGGTAAAAATACAATTGTAATATCTTTATTAATAATTCTAATAATTATTATTTCCTTTTTTTAAAATTATTTTTTTCGATTTTACTTTTTATTAATAATTATCAGTCTATTTCTTTCTTTTTTTTGGAATTCTCCCATTTTTAAAATATTGATATAATTAGTTTTGGTAACTTTAAAAATAAAAGATTACACAATACAAATATGATAAAAAAAAAATTACAACAATATTAAAAACATGATATAATATAATAAAATAATACGAATATGATATGAATATATGAATATATTATAAATTATATAGCACAAATTATTAATATAACAAAATATATAAATATAAATTTTAAATACAATTATAACATATAAAAATATGAAATATAATATGATACACCAATAAGATATAATTTTAGCCTCAAATTTTTTACTTCGCTTTCTATTAAAAGCAAAAAAATTTTATTTAGATTCTGAAGCATAAAAGTTAAAAAAAATGATTATGACTTTCACTCTTTTTTGTTTTTATATATGGATAAAAATCAACCGATGTTTATGGTTATTGTTAAAGTTAGTTGAGGTACTAAAAAATATACATTTAATTTGTTGTTTTCATCATAAATAAAAAGAGAGAAAATATATTAATTCATTTTTTTCTTTAAATATTACTTTAATAGGCGAAACCAATAAACATTTTCTTTTGTAGTAGAATTAAAAGGGGTTGAGCTTCCATCCATTACTTTTTTGTTTATTTTTTTAATATATTTATCAATACTATTCATATCTATAGGACCCACTTATGAAATATCAAAATCAAATCAAAGTTAAATTTATGAATGGTAATTAAGGTTGTATTAGATAATAATGAATGAAAAAATAATGAAAGAAAACCTAATCCAACTAAAAGATGGTGATTGGTTGTACTTGGCAAAAAAAAGATGGTGGTTAAACTTTTAGACCATTCTTAAATTTTCAAAGTAGTTAAGTTACAATTAAAAGTTAATCTAAGTAGTTATGTACAATCGGATTCTGCTTTCTTTTTTAAATTATTATTAAAAAACTATATCTCTGATATAATAGATTTTTCTTATAAATTTTCAATGTGTATTTTCATTATTAAGAAAATAAAAAGATGGTTTTGTAAGTTTGTTACAGAAAGCAAAACATTTCTTTAAATAAGAAGCTAATTAACTAATGGATAATTTATCAAGTATATTGATAATAATTTTTTTAATCTCATAAGTAGAATTAAAAAATTATTATAAATCTTTATATATATTTAAAAAATAAAAAATATATATAAATCGAATGGGTGATAATTTTTCAACCTTACCCATAGAATTAAAAATTTCTATTATCAATTTACTTGATAATAATCTTTAAATATCACTAAGAAAAATCAGGTAGAGATGTTTTTTGAATTTGAATGGTCTAATCGATATCAAATCAAAACTCAAAAAGAAGAACAAAAGTATTTTCATCCAAGTAAATTAAATAAATATATTGAGCTATAGGTAAATTTCATTCTACCCGTTATAAAATTCAAATTCAAAATCTTGTAAAGTTAAAAATTCTAATTAAGAAGATATAAAATTATCATATTTATTGTTATTAAAATTATTAGATTTTACAAATAAAATTAGTAAAATGATATATATTTTTGGGATATTCCAAAAAAAATAAAAATTTAATTTTAAAAGATAAATGACAATCTCCTAGTAATGAAACTAATAAATTTTCACATTAATATTTAAAAAACTAGTTTCTATGATGTCCATTCGAGATAGAATTGTTAATTCTAATGTGAACCCGAAAAAACTCAATTAATCCATCCGAATCCAAATTTACTTTAATCAAAGAAGTCAAAATTCTGAATCCAATCCAACCTGAATTTGAAAATTGTTAGAACTTGAAATGACTTAAATTTAAATTGACTTAAACTCGAATGACCCAAATTTTAATTGACCCAAACAATTAAGCCAAATATTACTACAACAAATCTGTCAATTTATGATGAATTTCTAAGTGACGCTTAAAATGACCTCACATGATCAAAAATTAGGTTAAGTGGTTCATATAAGTGATGAATTTCTAAGTGACGAATTTTTAAGTGACGCTTAAAATAACGTCTTGAATTTCTAACTGACGAATTTCCTTAAAAGGTAGGTTATATGGTTGCATGACAAAGTTCAGAACAATTATTCGATGAGTTACTTTCTTCAGCATACGGTATTGATCAACATGTTCAAAAGCATATAGGTTGCATTGTCAATAGGGATAAGTTCCATACAAAGGAATGTGATGTCCATTTCATAACTCAAAATAATGGAGTGACGATCGAAGGAAATCAAGAGGAGGACCAAATTAACTTTTACGGTGTTCTTATTGATATTATTAAGTTAATTTACATCAAAGGTTGTCAAATTGTTTTTGTTAAGGTGTGAGTGGTTTGATTTGGATAGTAGGAAGAGAAGGACTCATAAAGACAATCATTTGCTAAGTATCAATGTTAACAAATATTGATATGAGAATATACCTTTTATTTTGAAGATTTACGCAAAATAAGTTTTTTACTTGGATGGTAAAAGATTAGAGAGTAGTACCAAAGTTTCATCATATGTAATTGTGTGATGTTCTAGATATGGAAGTTATGGAAAATGATTTTTGATTTGGATAAAGACCAAATAGATAAAGAGTTTGAAATGTATAAGCATGATAGGAAATTTCAAAATTTAAAAGATGATGGTGCTTTACATAGGCCTGATATTGTTGCCGAAGTTATTGATTGTGATGTTGTGGGTAGAGCAAATAGATTAGTGATGATGCTTACATGGAGTACTTTGATGAAAAGGGTCAAGATAACATCAAAGAGGAAGAAATTGCTTTTGCTAATTATAATATATAGTTTAGAGTTACGAAATTATGTGCTTAAAGTTGTTTAGCTACTGTTTGGAATACTTTTGATAATTTTACAAGATATTTATATTTTATTCTTCGAATTTTTTGCTACTATTTGTTTTCTATCTTTATTAACACTCTTTAAAATTTATTATTACTGTTACAACTCAGAAATGTAATAAATATCTTAATTCTTGTGATTAGTTAGCTTTGTCTTCATTAAAGTAAATCCGTATGATCATTTGACAATTTTTTTTTTCTAAATTTCAAGATTGCACCAAGTAAAGTAACTAGAAAAAGGACTTTGAGAGACCAAATCCAATTAGTTCATAATCCAGTCGAAACACCTTAAGAAATCCAAACGACACCTAATATAGTTGAGACACCTTAGGAAGTCTAGATAGCTTCAAACCAAATTAAAACACCTCCGCAAGTCCAAGCGACTCCAATCACATTTCAAATATCTGAATAACCTCACCACTAAAAATTCTGGCATAAAATTTCACTTTTAACATGTATTTTCATTGTAGTTTTGTTTTGTTCTAGTAACTTTGTCTTCCTTCCCAAAGGATAAACTAATTCAGTAAATTCAAAGAAATTGAGATAATGGGGTTGTAAACTAATAGAGTTCCAATATATGACTAACACAAAGCTAGAGCATTATTTTTCTCATCTCTAGTCACTGCAACATGAATGCAAATATATTTCTCAAATGGGTTATCATAATTAACTTATCTAAAAAGGCTTTAAACATGCCATTACCTAAAATCCATTATGATATTCAAGATATATACACCTCCAAAGCATAAATTCAATGTTAAAAGTTTTTTGTTTTCATTTAAAACCTGAATATTTTGTATAATGTTTGCTAATTGCTTAGATTGTTGGCTGATTGCTTAGGCCGCTAATTGCTTATTGTCGGCAATGTGCCTCCTCTCCCTAAAATCTCACAAAATGAGAAACGCGCATACGTAAAATTTTTTTCTTGATGAAAAAATGCTCTTTCGACCAAGACTATTATTTTTTGATTTGGTGGGACCAAAAGAATGCAAGTTCTCGTCCTTTGATCATAAAAGGTGACCATCAAACGAATCGTTCTTCTGGATGGCCACCATGAAATGGCCAATGCTTGGAGTTACCACTAATCATTGGGGCTAAGTATGATTGGATGCCTATTGGAATTGATTTTCCAAGATACAAAACTGAAAACATCAATTCCACTATCTACATGGTCCAGAGATTCGTCATATGGATTTAGAAGTTAGTTACGCATAAAGATGTATCAACCTTCCTACAACTCTCGAAATAAATAACTTATAACCACTTCTTAACTTAGTTTTGGTTTCCTCAATTTTGACTTATCGCTATTTTGATATAATCCCTTTTTTCATGCATAAATTTGCATGTAATTATTAAACCTGGGTTTTGAGAAAAAATTTAATCTCATATATGTCTTAGAAAAGTGGGAAACATAGAGATTTTTAATCAACTGAGCTTCAGATTTAATGTTGAAAATAAGATACTTAGTACCAAGTACTAGGGGGATAATGACATGAAGCATTGCCTTTATGATTTTTGAAAATGATTTGAAAATATGAATGCAAGGTAGACACCCACAAGGAGAAAGGATGATGAAAAAGAAAAAATATTGTATGAAGTAAATCACACAAAAGGAAAAAAAATGGATGACCAGAAGGTATCTCATAGTTGTTATCGACTATCTAGAAATAATCAAGTTAATAATTTTGAGATGCATTTAGATTCATTAGTTGTTTGAGGTGTGAAAATTAGGTTTGTGAAAGATAGTTCGAAAAAAATCCGATAGAGAGAAATTTTGATTTTTGATAAATTTTGACAAAGTGGGATTACAAAACTTAAATTGATTATTTCTTGACAAAAATGGCATTTTGGGGTTTCTTGACAAAATTTTTGGTTTTTTTTTTAATGGGAGTTAACAAAAATGAAATTGAAAAAATTTGAAAAAAATGTTTGTGCCTTGATCTGAGCTTAGAGGTAGGTTGACATATGATTTTAGACTTGATAGGGGCTGGTTGAACTCGTTTAAAGGCATTCAAATGTCTTGAAGAAGAAATTTAGGAAAATTGATTACTTTTAATAAATGCTAAAATAGAGAACGATATCACGCTATCCTCGTTTCCTATTTTATTTCGAACTGATCCTAAAGTCTTAGGGGACAAATTAGGTATATTGGAAAGGTGACTCGACAAGGGTTAATATAAAAATATTAAAAAAAATCTTAAGAAATCATTTTCTAGGAGGAAATAATTTTTGAAGTTGGATCTTGTTCAATGCTAATAGCATGTTTAGGGAAAAAGGTGCAGTGAACTTTGAAAAAAATACCCGATCATCCAGAATCATTAAATCACAAAATATACCATTTTGGAAAAGGAATTTTATGAAAATTTTGGGAAAAATCATTTAAAAATTCAAAAGAAATCTTTTGACTGGTTGAAAAAGCTTAACAAGAATGCAAATTGTGGACTCTAGGAGTTCTAGATAGCATTAGTCAAAAATCATATTTCCTCATTCAGAATGATTTAAAAGCAAACAAGACACTGTTGGAATGTTAGTTTGATTACCTTTTAGTGAATAATATAAAAAAATTCATAAAAATTAGTTTAAGGTTTGAAAATGATTTTTCAATAGAGGTTATAGTGCTGCCAAGGCAAAATAAGGTGTTTTCGATCTTCTTGGACTTCCTAGAAATAAACTCAAACCCTGGACATTCGAATGTCCAAGACAAGGGTGAGTGAAAATAACTTTACAAGGTCATTCACAAAATCTCGAAGTAGTTTGGGATGATGGAACAACCTATTAACTATGTCATACGCTAAAAGAGTCTAGGCAATAAGATCAAGGCACAAATATCTTTGGATAATTAAAAAAGACATTTTGTTTTTGAAAACAAAATATTTAGCCTCATTAAACCTTGAATCCTAACATGAGAAGATTGATTTTTTCCCAAGATTGAAAGACTAATAAATAGAAAACTTTAAGTCCATGTTAATTTCCATTTATTGAAGTTCACATAGCCTTAACCTGGGGGTTTTGAAAAACAGATATTTGACGAACAATAAACATGAATTTTGACAAACATATAGTGAACTAAATATGACATTCATGGTAATAGACATGGAAATCATGTTTAAACAAGCAAAAGATGAAATTTAAACATGAAAACGATAATAAAAATGCAAAAAAATAAGAATGAAGATGCATGGAGATGTTAGTTTCATGAATAAAATTAAGAGTTATACCATGGAAATGATGTGAACATGCTTAGACAAAGGCGAAAAGCTTGCTGGAATCTTAAGGTAGCATTAAAACATGCTTTCAAAGTGAACCAAGCATATAAATGTGGAAGAACATGATAGAGAGGTCAAAAAAGCTAAAAAAATCTTAAGTCTACCATAAACAAGGCCACAAGATGGTGAGAATCCTAGGATAAGGCCATAGTCATTATTTTAAGGCTCACTACAATGATAAAAATGCAAAAACAAGCAAAATAATGGAGAAAGGATAAGAAATATACCTCTGAAACTTTCAAAACCTTGTTGGTAATGCTGAGTAGAAAGGTCTTTGCATTTGTAGCTCACTTTCTTCCTTTCTTTTGCTATGGATGAGCAAAAAGGGAATACAAAGAATGAGCTTAATGTTATAGTATCAAAAGAGGTGAGATTGGAGAGGAGAAATATGAGAAATTAAGGGTTTTAGGATGGTTTTTGGAGGGCTAAAGAGAGAGCTATAGGAATGAGTTTTTTTCAAGGGTGGAGGTTGATATAAAATATGTGTAATCTTTCTTTGGTTGGGCACATCGTGAATCTTATATAGGATCCAATTCAGCCATCAAAAACCTAGTAAAGGTAGGCATTTAGGACATTATTGTGAACGATATGGTGAGCCATTGTATCAAGGAGTAACTTTTTAGCATATGATTGGTTGATGTACAACCTTAGTAGCAAAAGAAAACCATGCATGAGCTCAGATAATCAGCAAGGTCTGGTTTGCCCTTGATTAATCTACACTATAGCATGAAATGCACTTGCAACAAGCTTAATTGACCATTCAAAAATGTTATAACCTCATGTTTAAAGCCTAAAAATAAAATCGATATGATTTTTAGGAATTATGACTGAGATTGAATGATTTTTGGAGCCAAGGTCATGATTAAATTTATGTTTTGATGTCATGGTGAAAGGTATGAAAATGACACAAACTAGGCAAAATTTGCCTTGATATATCGATACAATGCATTTTGTATCGACACTTGGAGCAAATTTGCCTAAATGTATCGATACAAGAAAGATTGTATCGATACATTAAGCTTGGTATTGATACAGAAGCCTTTATATTGATATATTTCAGCCAAAAATATGATTTTAAGCTACAAATAACATCTGTTATCGATACTAGAAACCCAATATCAATACACTAACATGTTGTATTGATACAACATGTGGATTTGACTTTTTGCTAACATGAAGGCCCTATATCGATACACCAAGACGTTATATTGATACATACATGAAAAAAGTTAATTTTATGCATCTTTGGCTCTCCAAACAGCTTACCATTACTAGGAATGATGGATGACTGATCCATACTTGCTCACATTTCCTTAATGGCATATCAAAATGTTGTCCTTTGATGACATTTTTTACATTTTTTTAATATGGTCCTTGGTAGTCGTCCCTATTTTTTATTTTACTATTTTATTCTATTACCTTCCAATGAAGTCCCAAGATATCAAAAATTTGTTTTAGAAAGAGAGATAGGTGTATTTCATCTAAAAGTACCCATTTAGGCACGGTTTGTTTGAAAAGGGCTCGAACAAAATAGGGTGTCTATACTTATATTGTTTTGTTCTGTTCATATTGCTTTGTATTAAAGTTCATTACACTGGTAGAATGCTTATATTTCCAAAGTTCATTGTAGCAAACAACTACCATGTACTTCAAAGAATAGTTTAAATAGTGTTCATTTTTTGGCACTTACACTCATAAACAACATCGTTGAATTTTAAAAAGGCATGAGGCCCAACTCAAAGGATGAGACTAGAAAAGCTTATAAAGTTAAGAATAAGCTGCTAATAGACATATGAGTCGGTAAGGGTAGTTTAGACACTCGATTTTGGCTCAGGTTCGATGACCTAATTCCCGAGTACGAACTTGAGTGATTGAATTTGAGTATGATTTTGCATCATTGGCCCTCTTTATTGATTTGTGTGGGTTCATGAAGAAACTCATATCTATATCATAATTTTTATTTTTATTTGAAAAAAGTCTTGAAATTGATGATTTTGAGTTTAATGACTAAATTTGTTTTAAACGGAGATCAAATCAAGAGTGAATTAGGGAAATTGATCAAAGTACATTCAAAATCTACCAGCTGTAAGAAATCTGTAATAAAGATTGGAATTGAATGAAGGGCTAAAATTTCAAGATTACATTAAAAATTGTAAATATAAAATTCCTTTGGTCAATCAATCAATTTTTTATTTTTTAGATGAAATTAGGAAAATTGATTCTGATTTTTTTTCTTCCTTCTTGATTAATCCTATAAATAAGACTCTAAAATTCAAATCATGGGACACAGACTTAGAAAGAAGCACTTTTAAAAAATTATTTCAAAATCGTTTTGAAAATCTCATATTTGAAAGGAGGCTTTACATTTTCTCAAGGTAACTTTTAAACCTTTTTATGAGTCTATTCTTATCTAGAGGCATTAATTTTTTTAAAATGTTTTGTTAAGTATCTTGGTTCCACAATAAAAAAAAATTTCTTTTTTTTGAAATTTTCTTTCTTTACTTTCAAATATTTTCTTTGAGAAATCGGAGTATAAGAAAAGTGTTTTTAAAAAAATGTGATTTTTTATAAAAATTGGAATCTCTAGTTTCCGACAACGAAAACTAAATAACCAACTAAGGAAAAAAATTTGAAACCCTTTGCATTTTACATAAAATACTAAAATGAATCCAACGATATAGCCTCTTCAAGGGAGCAAACGGATTCCTTTGAATACTCTTGAGATGAGAATATCTTTCTCAAAAGTTTATGAACAACAAAGAGAATTCCTTAAAAAGAATTTCCAATGTTTAAATTTTTTTATTAAGAGAAATTAAAAGGTTAAGATAGAATCCAAACACTTCTCATTTTTGCATGAAATATTAAAATGAATCCAATGATAAGAAAGCAAATGGATTTCCTTGAATACTTTTAAGGAGAAGAAATTTTTCCCAGAATCCCACTAACATGATAAAGAATTGGAAAAAAAATTTTAGATTTTGAATACTAAATTAATAAATTAAGACATTTTAAACCTTAGGACCTTTTAGTACAACATTAGGCTAATTGGGTATTGTCTTTTGATAGGTGTTTTAAGGGTGCTAATCCTTCCTACATGTGATTGAACTCCCAAATCCAATTTTAAAAAGAGACCGTAACCTATTTTTTTCAGATACCTTAGTCAAGCTGAGGATAACCTTAAAGAGAATATATTCAAATAGATGACCACACCTTAAAAAAGATAAGTGACAACTCCTTGGTCAAATTTGCGTTTGGCACATTATGATTGGTAGATTTGTTTATGAAGTTTAATAAGCCAAATTATCTTCTAAAATTGGAGTCATTGCTCCATAATTTATCCGGTGTCAACAAAATGGAAAGCTTTAAAGGATGAAGAAAGATTTATTAAATTTGTTAATATTTATTGTCCTTAAATAAGTTCTCAACCTTTACTTTGTACTCAAATATGCCATCAACCTTTAATTTATACCTAAGCAAGCCTTTAATCTTTAATTTAAACCTGTAATTTAATTCATATTTCTTGCCCAAGCTCGAATCAAGTCTAATCTGGCCCAAAAGCACAAATTATGTTTATAAATTAATAAAAAATTAAAAATTATCTAATATTAATATTTATACATTTTTATAATTAAATTTAAATAAAAATATTTACTTGTTATTAGATAGCAAACTAGGTAGGCCTGAATTAGGAAATGCTATGAATGAGGCCCGGCTCCAGCAAGTAGCTCGACCCATGTGTTGGTCTAACCATAAATTAATTTTCATTTGAAATAAGGGTTTATTCATATATTTTTAAGTATAAGTAGTTTTAATAGCCACCAATATGTTCTGTAGTTACTAATATGTTTTTCTAAATTTTAGATAAACTAAGTCCAATTTTATCATGTAATTTTATGTATTATGCATAATTGTTATGCTCATCACTTAAATGTGGTAAGATTCTTACCTTCTCTTTTAGATTAAGTGCAAGTTTATCATGAATTTTAGTTAAGTCTAGGTGTGAGTGAAATGAAAGAAAGCTGTGGATGAACTAGAAAGTATGGCTAGTTTTAAAACCACCAATATCTATCCCCTTACAGGGGATGGTAAAAAATTCTTTAAAAAAAATCAAGAGAAAATGTAAAGAAATAATAAAAGGAAAGCCACAAAATGGCCTGCAAAGGTTTGAATCCTTTTATTCATTCAAGCTTTTTTTTATTGTATTTTTTAAAATTTCATTCTTTTAATATATTATTTTTCATTAATTTCATTCTTTTTAATTCAGTAACTATGCAGATTTGTGGAAACTATATAATATCATGGTGAATATTCATCTAGAGTTGCAGTGCTAGTTAAAACTATGCTACAGTCAAATCTATGTGGTTTGACAAAAACGTCTTGCGTTTTATGACAAAGCATGGTGCACTAAGCAACTAGGTCTTCATTGTGAGAAACCGAAGAGGAAACCTAAAGATAAAAACAAACCTAAGTGCCAGAAGGGGCTACTTAAACATTAAATAAAGTAAATAATGGCTACATAAATATCTGAAAGCAAAGATGGTCCACTTACATCAATATGTTGAGCTATGACTTGGCTATTTTGACTAGGAAAATTCTAAGATCAGATTCTTACTATGCGTTTTCTATCAGCTTAAAACAGCATGAACTCTTTGATATAAAATTTTAATCTCAACCGTTGCTTTAAAAAAAAAGAAAAATATGGTTTAAAGGTTAATTGGGTAGAGAGAATTCTAAAAAATGGGGTGATAATTTTTATAAAGAGGTGAAAGCAGAAAAAAATTATTTCACAAAAAGAATTATTAGAATTATTAATAAGGAGATTATAATTATAATTTAACCTTGCTTTCGCTTGGTATGAGAATTGATTCTCCCATATATATAAACTATATATATAAATATATAAATTATAAATATAAATTATATATACCAAAAATAGTATTTAGAAATAATAAAATATACGAAAATATTTTTTATTAAATCTTGAGTTACTACTTAAAAATAACAAAAAAATAAAAACATATTTTTTATTAAATTTTAAAATATCATTTACAAATAACAAAAAATAAAAACTATTTTATATTAAATCCTAAATTACCATTTACAAATAATGAAAAATAAAAATAGATTTTATATTAAATCTCAAATTAATATATATTATATGCTATATGTAATATATTATATGATATATATTATATATAATATATTATAATATTACATATGTTGGGGATCGGCTCCCTTCGTAAGAGAATCGACCTCTCACAAACTATATTTAATATATATAATTATATATATTACATATTAATTATATATATTAAAAATATTTATTAAATCTTGAATTATAAAACAATCTTGAATTATATTAAATAATGGATTCATATAAAAAATAATAAAAATTAAAATTATTTAATATTAAATCAAATTACTTTTTAAAAAATTAAAAATAATATATATTATACATATTATATATAACATATATTATATAATACATATATAATATAATGTAATATCATAAATATAATATAATAATATATTACATAATATAATATATTATATACGATAAAATATAAAAAAATATTTTATATTAAAAGGCAACCAAAAGACGAGATGAAAAATAAGGATAAAATGATAATTATAATTTTCTTATTAATAATTCTAATAATTGCTTTTCTTTTTTTAAATTTTTTTTTACTTTTAATTTTTTAATAATTATTATTACCTTTTACTCTTTTGTAATTCTTCCTAAATATTTTTCAACCACTTGTCCTTTCTTTCGCCTCAGTAGCTAATGGCATGAGCATTTAATATAAAATATTTTTATTTTTATTATTTTTAAATAATAATTTAAGATTTAATAAAAATATTTTTATTTTTATTATGTGATATATATTAATATAATATATATTATATA
>JBBYHK010364361.1:67579-92260 GCA_038382065.1 Adansonia grandidieri | reverse complement strand
TTGGAAAGGTAATTCGAAACCCTTTAAGGGAAAAATACCAATACATTTTGGATAAATCATTTTTATTTTTAAATAATTTTTCAACACCAGATCACTATGATGCTAGAACAAAACAGGGGAGGTGTTTGATATTTTTGGTTTTTCGTTGGGTTGAGCTCGAGCCATGGACGTTTGAATATCCGTAACTGAGATGAGGGGTTGACATGGGCATCATGAGTTCATTCCAAGGTCCCAAAGTAGTTTGGGACGATGGAATAACCCATTAACCATGCCATCATGAGGGTGTTTGGCTAAGGACCAAAGATTCATATTTTTGAACTAAAAGACTTCATTTCATTTTTTGAAAGCCAGTATTCTTATACTCATTCTTTCATGAATCCAAAACTGAATACTTGCTTTGCCCCCAATAGTGGAAAACCAACTTCATAAAATTCTTAAGCCCATGTTATTCTCCATGTATGGGAGATAGCATATGCCTAACTTGGGGAGTACTCTTTGAAATCAGGTTTTCTAGCAATCAAACAAACATCTCAACACAAGCAAAGTGCCACAAACATAATATAGAACATGGAGAACATGTATGCACAAAAAAAAGAATGCATGGAGATGATAGATAGATGCATGAACATACTTAGGATGAACATGCTGAAAAAAAGCATTTTTATTTCATAGAACCTATTAAATTGCTAGGAAATGTATGGGCATACTTTTGACATGTTAAGATGCATGCTTTACATGAGATGCAGGTGTAAATATGGAAGAAACGTGGCAAGGTCACATGGATAGAGGTTGTTACGGTGATAAAAATGTAAAGGGACAGCATGTAGACACCAAGAAAAACATCAAAATCCTGAACTACCACAACCAAAGCCACAAAAATACATGAGAGTCCTAGGGTGGCCATAAAAGTATAAAAAAAGGTTTACTAAGATGATGTTAATGACAAAACAGAAAACATAAAGATCAAGGTAGAGGGGATATACCAAAATGCTTGAACTTTCTTTTTTTTTAGAGTAGTGGCTGTAGGCTTAATTTCTTCCTTCTCTTTGCTATTATTTAGCATGAAAAGGATGAAAAGAAGTAGCCTTTTAGTGGTATGGTTGATTGTGAGGCTTTTTAAGGATCAAAATGTGTGGAAAGTTAGGTTCTTGAAGGTTTTCCGATAGTGGTTTGGGGTAGCTACGGGAATGGAGTATGAAGGTCAATGAAACAAGCTGATCAAGGGGGCAGAAAGGCTGTGAAAGCCTGTAAGCTGGATATATGCCTGCCACCCTCTTAAACCCATATATTTTATGAAAATGACCTTTGTCATTAATTGTTTGGACTCCAAAAATTTGTTAGAACCCATTAATGAACCCATAGTTAAGGTTTGCAATGCTATATGATATTCTTTGGTGCAAACATATGTTTAAATCAGGTTTTCGAAGGCTAAAAATAGCTTGAACTAGGCAAAAATGTCTTGGTGTATCGATACAGAACATGTTGTATCGATATACAACTCTTGAGTATCGATACAGAACATGTTGTAATGATACATAACTCCTGAGTATCGATACAATGAGTTGTGTATCGATACTAAGAGCAACAAAATGCTTCTAGTCTCGAGACTTGGAGGCCAATATCGATACTCCATGGATTTGTATCGATACTCATGCTTGTGTATCAATACATTTTGCCAAAAATAATAACTTTAGCTACTGCCAAGGTCTGTGTCATTACAAACATGACAAGTATCGATACCACACCTTGGGTATCAATATAAACCCTCTTGGATCGATACTACACATGGAAATTCAAAATTTTGGTAATGTGAAAACCTCGTGATAGTTTTTAAGCATATGACCCGTGCATACCTTAGGTTCCTCGAGTTGTCTTATCTTGGTCACCAAGAGATGAAAATTGACTCGTGTACTCACCTGAATGACTCCAATGACACCTTGAAAATAACTTTTGATGCCTCATTTTTACATTTTTTCTTAAAGAGGTCCATATGCATTTTAGGCCTTCCTGAAAAAACTTTGTCGCCAGGCAAGCTTTATTTTTATATATATATTTTGATTTTGTCACCTTTTACCTAAACCCCTAAGATACCCAAAAACTGGTTCAGACAAAATGAGGTGTCTACAGCTGCCCCTCTTTGATCGTTGCTAAGTATTGGGAACAGGGCAAAGATAAATAGACACCATTTTGTTCGGGCAGTGTATTAGGTCATTTTTAAGTGGGAAAGAAAAGATGTCCTACTCTTTGAAGACTAAAAGAAAATAAGTGCCACTAGCTCGTGTAGGCTTAAAAGCAATAAAAAGGTGTTCTGCTCTTTGAGGACTAAAATGAAAGGGGTGCCACCAACTTATGTTGGCTTAAAAAAAAGAGTGTCCTGCTCTTCGAGGACTAAAATGAAAGTGGTGCCACCAGCTTATGTGGGATTAAAAAAAGAAAGGCGTCTTGCTCTTTAAGGACTAAAAGGAAAATGGTGCCACCAGCTTGCGTGGGCTTAAAAGAAAAAAAAGGTATCCTACTATTTAAGAAGTAAAATAAAAAAGGTGCCACCAGCTTGTGTGGGCTTAAAGAAAAACAAATGCATCCTATTCTTCGAGGACTAAAATGAAAAGGGTGCCACAACTTGTATGGCCTTAAAAAAAGAAAGGCTTTCTGCTCTTTGAGGACTAAAAGGAATAGGGTGCCACCAGCTTAGGTGGGCTTAAAAGGAAAAGAAAAGGCATCTTGTTCTTTGAGGACTAAAACAAAAGGGGTGCCACCAGCTTATCTGGGCTTAAAAGAAAAAGTAAAGGCATCCTACTCTTGGAGGACTAAAATAAAAAGGGTGCCACCAGCTTTTATGGGCTTAAAAGAGAAAGAAAAGGCATCATACTCTTTGAGGACTAAAATGAAAAGGGTGCCACTAGCTTGTGTGGGCTTAAAAGAAAATAAAAGGCATCCTGCTCTTTGAGGACTAAAATGAAAGGGGTGCCACCAGCTTATGTAGGCTTAAAAGAAAATACGTCTTGCTCTTTAAGGACTAAAATGAAAGAAAAGGTCATGCTCTTTGAGGACAAAGAAGAAAATGTCTAGCTATTTGACGACAAAAGAAGAAAAGGTCCTACTCTTTGAGGACAAAAAAAAGAAAAGGTCCTGTTCTTTGAGGATAAGAAAGAAAAGGTTTTGCTCTTTGAGGACAAGAAAGAAAAATTATTGAGATTAATTACCTTTCTTAGACAATTTTCATTGAACTTGTGATGTCGAAGGTACTTACCTAAGATTTTTTTAGGTTTTTGGAAATAGAAAGTCGCAATTTATGCTCTTTATTGATTTACCTTTTGTATGAGGATTGGTACCTAAAAGATATTAAATCTTATAGAATGCATTGGAATACATATGCATGTTTAAATGATGCGAAAGTGGTGTTTCCAAAGGCATAATCCGTCAATTTTGGATCCTTCTCACATCTGATAAGATGGCTTCTTATCCCGATGACCAATGATGGTAATAAGAGGATTGTGAAATCAAATGATTCATGTTGGAAGGCTCTAGCTGTAAAGAGTTCATTAGCAAGTATAAGTGGTGCTGCTTTGCCAATTCTAACTCTAAAGAGCCTCTTTGACTATTCAAATATGTTGAACCTTGGTTGTTCAGGTGCTAATTGAAGCGGGATTTTAGTCTTTCTTTTTTCTGATAGGCTTTTCTAGGGTTAAAGTTTGAACACTTCTTAGGATACAAGATCAAAGAAGGTGGGACCAACCATGGCCCTAAAGTTCATTTTTGGTCTCTAGATCTAACAAAAATTCTTGCAAAGTTCAATCTTTCTAAGCAATGCTATGAAATCCCGTTAGTAGTTTTGTTAATTATCAGGCATTATCAATTAAATGACAAACATGATGCAACATGGAATGCAGGGTTACAAAAGGTTTTTCGAGAAATTAAACAATTGTATTCTCATTCGATTGAAAAATTTTAAAATATAAAAAATTCAAAAAAAGTCTTCCTGGATGATTAGCTTCGATGCTGATGACATAAATTTTCCATAGAGTGCTTTCAGAGACTTTCTTTCGAGCAAATGATCCTTGTGGTGTTGGCCAAATCATAATAGGATTCCTCAAATTGCCTCATGGTGGGATGGAGGCCTTAAAGTTGGTTATTTTTTCATTTTCCAAGTGCAGGTGTGGATGAGGTTTGGTTAGCATAGAACAGATGGGTGAGTTATGATTTGGTGTCTCGGTCAAACTTATGACTATGGAGAAGATTGGTTTTAGGCTGATAATGGTTTGGGCTTGAGTTGGTTTGAATGGTTTGGTTACTTAAGCCTCCCTCTTGGGTTTTTGACTTAAGTTGTTTTTTTTTTTATTTTTTGTGTTGTTTTTTAATTATTTTTTTAGAATGGTGGGCAAAGGGCTAATAGAATGCCCTTTCGGGTTTTCATCCTAAAGTCTTTTTAGGCATAATATATTTTTACAAAATCGAAGTTCACAGGATTAGGTAGGTCATTGCCATCCATTTCGGTTGAGATTAAAGCTCTTCCAGAGAATGCATGCTTCACCATGTATGGTCTTTCCTAATTTGGGGCCTATTTTCTGTGAACATCTTTATGGATTAGGAAAATTTGCTTAAGCACTAAGTCACATTCTTAAAATTACGAGGATGGACCTTGTTGTCATAGGCTCTCATCGTGCGCTTTTAATACATTTGCCTATGACAGATGGCTTTGATTCTCTTCTCTTTGATAAGATTAAGTTACTCAAATCGATCTTTAACCCATTCGACCTCTTCAAGTTATGCTTTCATTAGGACTCTAAGTGACGAGATTTCTATCTCGATCGGTAGAATAGCTTCCATGCCATCGACTAAGGAAAGCGGTGTAGCCCCCGTAGAAGTTCATACGACTGTGCGATAAGCATGTAAAGCAATGGCAACTTTTCATGCCAATCCTTGTATGTCTCAGCTATCTTCTCGATTATCTTTTTGAAATTCTTGTTGGCTGCTTTCACTGCCCCATTCATTTTTGGATGGTATAGGACAAAATTTTGGTGCTAAATTTTGAACTAAGAGTAGATTACTTGCATCATCTTGTTTTTCAAATTACGCGCATTGTCCGTAATGATTTGCTTGGGAAGGCCATACTAACAGATGATGTCCTACTTCATAAATTTGCACATGATAGCTTTAGTGACATTAGCATAAGAAGCTGCCTTTACCCATTTGGTGCAGTAGTCGATAGCAATTAGGATGAAATGATGTCAATTAAAGGCCTTAGGGGTGATTGGTCTAATCATGTCCATGCCCCACATAGAAAATGGCCATGGGGCTATCATAACATGCAATGGTACCAGAGGGACATGAATCTTCTCTGCACAGATTTGGCATTTGTGGCATTTACAGGCATAGTTGATGCAATCCTTTTCTAGAGTCAGCCAGTAGTAGCCCGATCGCATGACTTGTTTCATCATTTGGTGTCCATTAGCATGCATACCATAGATCCCTTCATGGACCTCATCAAGGATTTTTTTGGCTTCTAAGGTATCCGTGCACCAGAGTAATACCTGGTTCAAACTCTTCTTGTAAAGCATTCCACCATCCAAAATGAAGTTTGCAGCCATTCTTCGTATGGTTCTTTTATCATTTTCAATGGCATGATCAGGGTATCACTGATTTTTGATATATTAGAGGATGTTATAATACCAGGGTAAACCATCTTTTTTCCCTCGACATTCTAGCAATATGCCGGTGTTGAATGAATGCTCATCTGAATAAGGGCAACATCCGACTCTTGATTAACCTTAAACATGGATGATAAGGTGGCTAAGGTATCAGCAGTTTGATTCTCTTCCTGAAGCAAATATCAAAAGCTAAAATCATCAGATTCTTTTCTCAGTTCTGAGATTAAACTTTTATAATGAGTTAGTTTGGCGTCATGTATCTGCCATTCCTCTTTTAATTGGTAAATGATAAGGGTTGAGTCTCTAAGCACTCATAAGGTTCGGATGCCTCTTTTGATGACAGCTTGGAGTCCCATGATGCAAGCCTCATATTCAGCTATATTGTTAATGCAGTTAAAGCTCAACTCATAGTGAAAGGATGTGGCTTCCCTCAAGTGAGATTAAAATTGCCCCAATTCCATACCCCATACGTTTGAAGCACCATCAAAAAACATTTTTCAAGGTGAATTGCTATTGGTTGCCTCTTCCATTTTGGATATGTACCTTAGGTTTTCATTGGGGAATTGAAAGTCCAAAGGTTGATAATCATCCGTTGCTCCACTAGCCAAGAAATCTGTGATTGTGCTACCTTTGATGGCCTTCTGGTTCACATATAGAATATCATATTCAGAAAGTAGAACTTGCCACTTAGCTAATCTCCGTAACAATGCAGGGGCTTCACACAAGTATTTGGTGGGATCTAGCTTAGCGATCAACCATGTGGTGTGTATAACATATATTTTCTTAACCTCCTGGCTGTCCAGACTAGAGCGCAACATAGCTTTGTTACTATCGAGTAGTTATTTTCACATTCTGTGAACTTCTTGCTTAAATAGTAGATAGCATGTTCTTTTTTTCCCAAATCATCATGTTGGCCTAATACATAGCCCATCGAACTATTAAAAACTGATAGATATAAAATTAGAGGTCTACCTAGGATTGGGGGCACAACACTGAAGGGCTTGAAAGGTATTGCTTTACTTTATTGAAGGCTTCTTGACACTCTCCATTCCATTCTCCAGGATTTTGTTTACGAAGTAACCGAAAGATCAGGTCATATTTGTAAGTCAATTGAGATATAAATAAGGCTATATAGTTTAATCTTTCTAAAAAGCTTTTCATTTTTTTAGGGTTTGAGGTGGTGGAAGTCTTTGAATGACCCTAACCTTGTTGGGGTCCACTTCTATTCCTTTTTCATTTACAATAAAGCCTAATTAGTTACCGAATGTGACACCAAATATGCATTTGGCAGGGTTTAACTTGAGCTGATATTTATGAAGGCATTTAAAGAGCTTCTACAAGTTGGCTACATGTTTATTCACTCTGAGTGACTTGGCGATCATGTCGTCCACATAAACTTCAATCTCTTTATGCATAAGGTCATGAAACAATGTCACCATTGCCTTTTGATAAGTTACCCCAGTATTTTTTAGCCCAAAAGGCATAACTTTATAGCAAAAAGTTTTCTACATGGTCACGAATGTGGTCTTTTCCATGTCTTCGATTGCCATTTTGATTTAGTTGTATCCTAAAAATCTATCCATGAAAGAAAAAAATGCATTTTTGGCAGTGTTGTCCACTAAGGTATCGATATGGGGCAAAGAAAAGTTGTCTTTTGAACTAGCTCGATTTAAGTCCCTATAATCCACACACATTTGCACCTTACCATCCTTCTTAGGGACTAGGACTATATTGGCCACCACTCAGGGTATTTGGCGACTTCAAAAAATCCTGCTTCAATTTTTTTTCACTTTTTCTTTATTTTTTAGTAGTATCTCAGGTTTCATCCTCCTAAGCTTTTGCTATACGGGTTTACACTTGGGTTTGAGTGAAAGTTTATGGACTATGATGTCGGTATTCAACCCAGGCATATCTTGATAAGACCAGGCAAACACGTCTCGAAACTCTTGGAGAAGGTTTATCAAATGGTTTTGGGCTGATGGTTTTATAAAGGTTCCAATATTGACTTCTTTTTGGTCTTCTTTTGTCCTAAGGTTTATGGTTTTGGTGGGTTTTTTATGAGGTAAAATTTGTTTTTCTTCTTGTTCAATTAGTCTAAGCAGATCTAGGGGTACCGGGTCATCCTCAGAATCTTCTTCATACTCAACCTCACTTGCAGAGATTTCTTGCTCAAAGTCAATTTCCTGAGTCTCAATGCGGATATTCATGTCATCTTTATCCGAATACCTGAAAATATGAAAAAAGAATAATATAAGCAAAAAGATATGCGGAGGGATGTGAAAATAGACACAATGAATGAAATGAGTAATGCTTTATCATTTTCATTGATAATACTTAATAAAAGGTGCCCATACAAAGGATTCCACAATGCTTTTGGGCAAAAGCATGTGAGTTTGGTTCATGGCATTACTTTGAAAGAGTTTTGAACAATACAGGGATTTCTATCTCAGCCCAGACACTTGGAATAAACTCTGAAGGGCATAAGTTAGTCTCTTCAACCATCACTGATTGCTCTTCAATTACCTTGATAGAGAAATCCTCAAAAGTCTTTCCTAACATAAGCATGACATTTGTCAAGCTAGTGTTAACATGTCTACTTGAGTGAAAGTTTTTATGCAATGGCGCAAATGCCATAGGTTCACATTCCATGTCTTGTCCCAATGGACATGCTTTTCTTTTCTCCCAATTCTTCTGAGCCTGCTTCTTTTTCTGTTGTGCATTAGATTTGAACCCTACTCCTCTCTTGTTAGTCTGATGGGTCACCTTTAGAGCTTTAGCAACTCCTTAGAGGCATCTTCCATGCCCTTTTTTCAGCTCGAGCGCTTTTGTCGACTATTAGTTTAGAGCCCATTTGTGTGCTTCTTGACGATGAGGCTTAATCATGGGCGATCCTTCCTTAACATAGGTGGCATTGATGAACTCAAATGATTGAAAAGAGGGTTCTAGAATGCCCTCATCAGGTTCAACATATAGGATATCGATCTAGGTAGCAGCAATGATATCTTTTTCTCCACCAATACTGATAACTTTAGTTCCAATTATAAACTTTAATTTTTGGTGCAAGGACGATGGAATTGCTCCCGCATAATGGATCCACGACCTTTCTAAAAGGCAATTATATGATGGAGTAATGTCCATCACATGAAAGTTAACCTTATAAGTACATGGGCCTATTTAGAGTGGGATAGTGATGTTCCCCACAATGTTTCTACAAGTTCCGTTAAATGCCCGGACGACTGTGTGACTGTTTCGAATGAGAGATGCATCTATAGGGAGCTTATTCAAGCATCAGATAGGTCTTACATTCAAAGCTAACTCATTATCGATGAGCACCCTGGGTAGTATGCTCTCTTTGCAGTATATGGTGATATGAAGGGCTTTATGATTCCTTCTTCCTCCTTGTGGAATCTCATCATAACTAAAGGATATGTAATTGTTAGCCATGATATTGTTCACTAGATTATCTAGCTGGCTTATAGAAATATCAGGAGAGACATAGGCCTCGTTCAAAACTAGGAGTGCATTTCTATGAGCTTCGGAGTTCAATAAAAGTGATAGTATAGATATTTTGGTAGGTTGCTTGTTTAGCTTATCTACGATACTGTATTCACTTTGTTTGATGAACTTAAGAAACTCTATTACTTCTTTCTCACTAATCGGTTCCTTGGTGACTTTTGAATCTAACCCTTTAGCTACAGACTTAATGGTTTGAAGTTCTGGCTAGTATCTTCTTGTTGAGCTTTATCTCTTAAGGTTGGTGGCGCATAATACCTACCACTCTGAGTTAAGTGGCTCACCCCCGAGAGATCAATATTTGAGGCTAATTACTAGATTCCCCGATAATTAAGGTTTTACTCTCATAATTCCAGGGAATAGCCTTGTTGTCTTCGTAGGGGAATGGAGATGGCAATTGAATGACCATTCTTAGTCCATATAAGGCAAGAGCGGCCTGAGGACATGGTTTATTATCATCCAAGATCAGTGGTCTTCCAATGCCATAGGAGAGATTGTCCCCATCCCTTTCTGTGGCATTGAAAAATAGAAGTGCCTCTATGGTTTGAATAGTCAAAGTCTGCTTCTCATCATAAATTTGATGGTGCCTTCCTTCATCATTCTTTAGACCATGGCATGAAACTCTTTACACATCTGAAGGGTATAACCATGTACTGTATGGAAATTGTAAAAGTTGTCTACTTCTTTTCTTTTTTCTTGACCCCTATTAACTAATTTGGCCTTTACCAGAATCCGCCAAACTATGCTCATTGGCGTTCTTAGCTTTTCCACATTCTTCACAATCTCGTAATTTTGCTCAATAATGAACCTTTCTAGGTCTATGTCTGCACAGGTTTGAGATGAACTGACTCTTTTATCGAACCTTGACTATCATGTTGTTTCAATTTTTCCTTTCCTCTTGCCCCTACCAAATTTTCTTTTCAAAGCCTCATCCATCATCCCATAAAGTATGACTACATCTATAAAGCTTTTAGGGTTTTTTAGCACTTCATCATAGTATGGTGACTGTAGTGTGCCAACGAACTGGACGATCATTTCCTTCTTTGTCAATAGTTGTTGAATTTGGGCAGCCTTTTCCATCCACCTAGAAGCGTAATGCCTAAAGTTTTCATTTGGTCACCTTTCTATACTCATAAGAGAAAGGCAAATTAAGATGTCATCGTCATTTGCTTCCTTCTCTTTGATGACGTTAACAGATGGATAAGTTGGTTCATGACATTCCTCGTAGAATTCTATCTTAGATCGGCCTATCATTCCTTGGACCATTTTCAAGAACGATGAACATTGCTATAAATTATGCTCTTGAGCATAGTAGCAGCAAGAGGACTCTGTGAATTCCTTTCTTGGGCTTACTATTTCAACCTCCCTGAATGTTTGTCACACCCTACTCGTTGTCATCTTTACCCTTCTAACATCTCTTTTGATCTAACAGCCTTTCCCATCAATCATGGCATTTACCCTCAGTTCAGCAGATTAGAGAGTGGGTTGGCCCTAACATTTGGTCCGAGCCCTTGCTCTATTTTTATTACGCCTCTTTTCAGTAGGCCTTGCACCTTTCTCTTGAATAAGGTGCGGTTCTCAATTGAGTGTCCTTGTGCTGCAGCATGGTGTTCACAGTAAGCATTCTCATCATACCAGCTGGGGTATGGTGGAGATTTTGGGTCTAAGAACACTAGGGTGACCAATAGACTGACTAATAGGGGATTGTAGATCTCTTTATATGAGTATGGTAAAGGGTCAAAATGTTCCTTTTCTCAAGGTGCTTAATGATTACTTGGGGCTCTTGCATTGTTTGTCCTACGAGGTTGCATGCTTGGATGAGTGTTTTAAATAGGATTTGGTGTGAGGGTGACTGTTAGAGCAATCCTAGTAGAGTGAACTGCTGGCGTTATTTGGTAGGGGCTAAAACTCAGATACAACATACTTGGGGCATATACCACTTGAGTTGAGCCTAGATTTTGAAGGAACTTTGCGGTGCTGCAACTGACAATGTTTACTTATTTTTACTTTCTTTTACTTATTGGTTTTTTAATTAACTCGGATGATTCTCCCATAGATATTTTCCCACTTTTGATGATATTATCAATCATCTCCCCTGATATGACCATATCAGCAAAATTCTTTGTGGTATTTGCCACCAACTTCTCATAGTAAGGAGCTTTTAAAGTGCCGATGAACATAACTATCATTTCTTTTTCAATTAATAGGGGTTGAACCTGAGCTGCCTTCTCCTTCCATCTTTGGGCGTACTACCTAAAGCTCTCAAAGGCTTTCTTCTCCATGTTCATGAGGGATAGGCGATCTTGGGCATAGTCAGATACGTGCTTCTACTGGTCGAGGAATGCACGAGCCAGATTAGTCCATGTTTGAATTCTGATAGGGTCTAGCCCTATGTACCATCGGAGAGCTGCCCCAGCTAAATTGTCTTGTAAGTAGTGGATTAGCAATTTTTCATTTTCTTCATACCCGATCATCTTACGACAATACATCCGAAGGTGGCCAGTGGGATCTATGGTTTTGTTATATCTTCAAATTGGTAGCTTAAATTTGTACCAAATGACAAGACTATATACCAATTCTAGAGCCTTTGCGTTTATAATTCCAAATTATCATTTCCCTCAATAGCTTGAAGATGTTTCTCTAGAGATTGGTATTTGTTTAAGTCTTCATCATTTTCCAAAGACCAAAGACCTTTTTGCCCTTTCTTGTTCTGCTTGTTCATCAAGATATGGTATTATAGGTATAACAGGCGAAGAGCCTTAACCAAGTATGGTGCTGTTGCAAGGTTGAGATAAATGAATGGTTGAGCCGACGAAATTTTTTCCGTCGAGGGATGCTGTTCATGCAAAGCTGCCTCATGCACATTAGTAGCCTCGGTACCACTATTCAAATTACTCAAAGGGTTAGTCGATCCTTTGCTAGCATCGACGGTGCTCATTTGTCCCTTATCTTTTAAAGCTTTAGACAATAGTTTTGTCAATTCTGCCATTTGAGATTGAAATTCTTCATTTCTACAGGCTGGTTGTTACTGAGATTCTCTGTACATGAGTTCTAGTCACTCAATGTGGGACTGATGATTGTTCTCTATGGCTTTATGACAAGTACAAGTGTTGTAGCGATGGCGAGCTGAAGATTTTATGTTTTGGGACACCTTCACTTTAGATTATTAACGGATTAGACCTTTAGAGTGTGTCATGACATGAAAATGGATATGAAGTAGAAAAAGAATTATGTTATTGATGTAAAGTAGAAAAAGAATAAATGTTATTGATGCAAATGCAAGAGGGACAATTGGATTAGGAAATAGCTCCACCAATAGCATCTTTCATTGAAGTAACCAAAGTCTTGGATACATATGATTACATTCGAAAGTGTTTGGCATGATTACATCATCTAATCACATGTTCTAAGAAATACAATAGTTCTTGTTCGTGAGCTCCAGTAGGTAAAATGCTACATGCTAGAGATCGAGCTGGGTCCATCATATATTCGGCCTCCAACTGAGCTACCAAAATTTGTTCAGTGAGATAGTGATGATGAGTCTGATAATTTTGGCATGCTTGATCAACTATTTGTTGCCATTCTTGCTCCCACCATTCTGAGGCCCATACTAATTCATCCACTTGATTTTGGCTAGTTTGTAAGGACTGTTCTAAGCCTTGAACCCTGACTATTAACGTCTCATGTTTAACTTGATTTGCTTTCAAATCTCAAACTCGAGCTTCTAACCGTGCATTTCTTTTTTGATAAGTTGATATGATGGTTCAAGCTCGACAAGCTTCTTTTTACTATCTTTAGCCGCTTCTTTCCATTGATGTAGTTCTTTTTCGAGGGTGGCAATTTCTGTTCTCCACTCGATTAAAGACTTGCCTTGGTGTTGTGATTTGTTTGCTTTGCTGACAGCCACATAGTCTTTCCTTAGACTCTGGAGATCTTCTTTGAGACGATTCTTCTCCTTTTCAGCTCATTTTCCTTCATCTTCATGCAAAGAAAGGTCTATCTCCAATTAATTCTTTTCCTCTTTTAGGTGGGTAATTTCCTTGGTAAGGGTTGTCTTTTCTTGTTCTAATTCCTGTCTAAGCAATTCGATTTCATAAGGAAATTCTTCATCGACAGATACAACGACGGACGGAGACAAGGCATCATTGGTGCGATGTATCTTCCATTCATTATACCTCAAGTTTATACTTCTTCCTCTCCAGTATCTTTCTATGCAATGAGTTTGTCTCCAAGCATGGAAGGCTAACTGAATTTTTGACTTATAATCTGGCCCGCCATATTCAAGGTCACATGCCTCTATGTCTTGAACAAAGAGGACAAATTGTCAACACAAAAATTGTCGAAGGACCAGAATAATTGCATAGCTACACAACTATAATCCCCACATCAGTACATGATGGTTTGTGGCAAGAACCAAGTAGCCTTCCATGTCAATTCATCCCCGTTGAGATTCTGGAATTTTTGGATCTATTGTTCCTCGAACTTTCTGTGAAACCATTCCTTCTCGAGGACTTTGGAGATAGGACTGAAGTCAAGGAAAAAATTGCACGACCTTCTCTTTTCTTCCAGGCAAAGGTGGCTAACAAGCCACAGGTGAAGCATAAGTGCACAACCAATGAAATGTCCTATCCTAGTTTTCTTGCAAAAACTAAGGGTTCGAATGGTTTCAGCAATGATAGTAGGTGCGGGTTAATGTCGCAACATAGTCAAGAAATGAGATTCGCCACCGTTGCTTCGCATAACCTAGCATCTTTGGGAAAATGACTAGGCCATATATCGCTAAAGCAAATATATCTTGCATTTTTTGAACGTCGACGATATTTGCCATTGCCTCTTTCAAACTAGGCCATGAAATGCACTCGCTATTTCCCTTCTTCTTGCTGTGACCCTCGATCCACGCCTGGGGTGCACTAAGAATCTGGGCTAATCTTTTCTTAAAAATTGGAGGGTTCAACTCCTTGCAGTATATTCTATCAGTCTTGGCCTTCTCGATGTTGAGCAGTGAGGTATATTCCTTTACTATGGGGGTCAAATCCTCATGGTTGAAGGTAAAGTATCAATATGCGGGTTTCCAAAATTGGGAAGCAGCTTGTAGCAAATTAACATCCAAATAGACCTGGAGTAAAAGGGCAATGTCCTCGTATCTCTTCGTGAATGATTCCTTTTTGGTACTATCCCAACTGGTCCATATATATTTCAGATCTTGCCAGTCATTCTAATGATACCCTATTTTGATCTTTTCATGTGCTGTTGAGATATACTCGGGTTTTAGGATGTCCCCACCTTCACACTGTCATTGCTCAGACTAGGCTCGAACTTTCTCGAAGGATTTCAACTCTAAGATGGACCGTTGCTCTATGACAGACACTGATTGGTGAACACTGCATTGTTGGCTAACTGTCCCATAGAATGATAATAATGAAATGATGCATGCCAGTAAAAGGGAAGAAAAAGAGAGGATAAGTTAGCAACTGTACAAAGAAATAAGCACACAAAGAAACGAAAGCAACAAATGAAAATGCCACATAGAAGTTTACCCTAAAAATAAACGACATGATGCAGAAAGGTGAGCAAAACAATCGGACAGCATCATAGCGTATCTATGCTAAGATTGCCTTTACCCATGGTGATACAGTACCACGTAAGGACAGGCCCGACCAAACAAGCAGTGACGTTCGTTCATTAATATCTGTGTTAAGTCATCAGCATGGTGTCTTATCGTGGTCAGATTATGAACTTCTGGCATCGTAGATATGAACATTCGCTTGTCATCACCCACTTGCTAAGGAAGGGTAAGCCATAGAACATTATAGCATACCCTAAAGAAATGATCACAAAAATAATATGACAAATGTGAGGGATATGTTCACCTATCGTCACTGGTATAATATGGTGTACAGGAGTAAAGGTAAGAAGTGTTTCCCCGACTGACCCTATTCTCCATGTTATTCTATCAGCATTTCGGTATGGTTTGACATCATTTGGCTCGTAGGGCTCAATATATGAGTTTAAGTAGATGCTTAAATAGGTATCTAAATCGCTCTTTCATCCGGTAAGGATAGCCGAGGCACCCTAATCTTGGGCCCATCATAGGTTTGGCGAAACGGGTTTGACCCAGTGGATGTATTTCCTTACGCAAATGCAGAGGGTTACTCATGAGAGACATAGATAATTTCATCCCAAAAGGTCTTGCCATGCCTATGCGAAGGGTTACTCATGAAGGCGGATGGCTTACTTTCTCCTAATAATTAGGATCCTATCCTTACCGTGGTGTTTGGTAGGAATCTAGTGCAAAATGAAAGTGCATGGTGTGTGTCAGGAAAACTATCAAACCTTTTCATTCTACTCCATATTACCATTCTTATTCACATCAACATTCATTCAAAAAGAAATCACAAAATAAAGGCATAAAAAGTAAAAGTTAGAAGGCAAAAAAGAGAGAAGGAATTATATCTAAATAATTATGGAAATTGAAAGACCAAGAACCGAGTGAGAAGTAGCTAGTTACCAGCCTAACTTTAGTCCCCAGTAGAGTCGCCAAGCTATCGGCGTTCCACATGCCTAGCTTTTATGAACTTCGGATGATTCGAAGGGCCACAGCGTGCTCGACTTAATAAAATTTTGATGTTTAACATGAAGGAGTGACAGACCATTAGATGAGTCGCTCATCTAACAAGTCTTGGATGGCCAACACGAAGTGGCCATAAACTTGGAGTCACCACCGATCATTTTAAGTTAGGCATGACTGGATGCTTATTGAAAATAATACCAAAGTTTATTGTTTTAGGTTTGGTAGTTGGTTACGTGTGGGGAAGGACTAGCACCCCTACGATGCCCCAAAAATCGATACCATCTAACTACATCTTACTTGAATCTTGGTTTCCTCGGTTCCATTTTTATCATTTTTAAAAATAATTCTCTCTAATGCATAAAATTTTGTAAAGATACGAGTCTAGGTTTTAATAAAAATTTTGTCACCTATGTCCTCGGAGAGGTGAGAAACATAGGTTTTTTTTTTTTTTTATGAAAATGATCTCTGGATGGGTTTTGAAAAAAACAAATATTTCATGTCTAGCACTGGAGAGATACCAACATGATATATAGTTTTGTAATTTTGAAAATAATTTTTAAAGCATGAATGCTCGAGGACCCTACAAGAGGAAACGTATTAGTAAGATAGGAAAGAAAACAATAATATATCCACAAAAATAAATACAAAAATACATAAAAAAGAGGGATGATCGAGATGTATCTCATAGTTGTCTTTGATTATTTATGAATAATCAAGATGACAACATTGAGATTTAGTCAGATTCGGTGGGAATTTGAGGAGAAAAAGGTTTCGATGACTCGAGAGGGAGAAAAGCTTGGATTTTAAAAGGAATATGTAGAACGAGGTTGGAGTATCCCCTCAGAAGAGTGGGGTTAGAGTATCCCTAAAAAAGGAAGTTTGATATTGGATTTAAGGTAAAAGCGGGGTTGGAGTATCCCCTCAGAGTAGTGGGGTTGAATGTCCCCAAAAATGGAAATTCATTGTCATCTTGAGGTAAAAGTGGGGTTGGAGTATCCCTTCGGAGTAGTGGGGTTGGAGTATCCTAAAAATGGAAACTCGACGTCATTTTGAGGTAAAAACGGGGTTGGAGTGTCCCTTTGGACTAACGGGGTTAGAGTATCCCCGAAAATGGAAATTTTCATTATCATTAGGAAAAGGTCATTTTTTGGATAGGGGGAGCTTTGAAAATCGAGAGCCAAAGGTTTGGCTAAAATGTTCCTCTTTTGTTTAGCCTTGGTCCAAGTCTAAGGGGGGTTTAGTTAATAGGAATGAGCCGAATAGATCATGAGGCATTTGAATGCCTTAATAAGAGCATTTTGGAAATGAGGTTAGAAACAGAGGACAGCGTTGCATCATTTCTCTTTTTGAATTTATTTCGAGCTCATTCGGAGGTCCTAGGGAGTAAATGAGGTACCGTTGGAAAGTAACTCAATGATGATTAATGTAAAAACATTCCAAAAAGCCTAGAAAATCACTTTCTAGGCAGAATTAATTTTTCAATTTCAACTTGACTAAACACTGGCAACATGTACAGGGTAAAGGTATGATGGACTTTGAGAAATCATTTCGGATTCATTCGGAATTGTTAAAATGAAAATAATACCTTTCTAAAAAGGGAATTTCATGAACACTATAGGAAAAATATTCAGGGGATTCAAAAACATTTTTTGTTGGGCTGAAACAGCCTAAACAGTAGACGGCTCGCTGGATCTAGGGGTTCCAGACAGTGAAGATTCAAAAATTCATAACTATTTCATTTGAGATGATCTGAAGGTAAATGAGATATCATTGGAAAGCTAATTCAAAACCTTTCAAGGGAAAAATAGCAATACATTCCGGATAATTCATTTTTTATTTTTAAATAATTTTTCAAAACCAGACCATTGTGCTACCAGAACAAAACAGGGGAGATGTTCAATATTTTTGGTTTTTCATTAGGTTGAGCTAGGGCCATGGATGTTCAAACATCTATAACCAAGATGAGGGGTTGACATGGGCATCACGAGTGCATTCCATAGTCCCAGAGTAGTTGGGACAATGGAATAACCCGTTTACTATGCCATCATGAGGGTGTTTGGCTAAGGACCAAGGATTCACATTTTTCAACTAAAAGACTTCATTTGATTTTTTGAAAACTAGTATTCTTATACTCATTCTTTCATGAATCCAGAATTGAATAGTTGCTTTGCCCCCAAGGTTGGAAAACCAACTTCATAAAAATCTCAAGCCCATGTTATTCTCCATTGATGGGAGATAGCATGTGCCTTACTTGGGGGTACTCTTTGAAATCGGGTTTTCTAGCAATCAAACAAACATCTCAACAAAAACAAAATGCCACAAACATGATATAGAACATGGAGAACATGTATGCATAAAAAAAAAAGAATTCATGGAGATGATAGATAGATGCATAACATACTTAGGATGAACATGTTGAAAAAAAGCATTTTTATTTCATGGAACCTATTAAGCAGCTAGAAATGTATGGGCATACTTTTGACATGTTAAGATGCATGCTTTACATGAGATGCAGATGTGAATATGGAAGGAACATGGCAAGGTCACATGGATAGAGGCTGTTATGGTGATAAAAATGTAAGAGGACAACATGCAGACTCCAAGAAAAACATCAAGATCCTAAACTACCATAACCAAAGCCACAAAAATGCATGAGAGTCCTAGGGTGGCCAATAAAGCATAAAAAAGGGTTTTCTAAGATGATGTTAATGAAAAACCAAAAAATATAAAGATCAAGGTAGAGGAGATATACCAAAAAGCTTGAACTTCCCTTTTTTTTCAGAGCAGTGGCTGTTGGCTTAATTTCTTCCTTCTCCTTGCTATTATTTAGCAAGAGAAGAATGAAAAGGAGTAGCCTCTTAGTGGTATGGTTGATGGTGAGGCTTTTTAAGGATCAAAATGTGTGGAAAGTTGGGTTTTTAAAGGTTTTCCAGTGGTGGTTTGGGGTAGCTACGAGAATGGAGTATAGAGGTCAATGAAATAGTGTTTTGGTGAGCTTTTCGAGTTGAAGTTGTTGGAGGATTTATGGTGATGGGTGAAGAGTTTTCTAGGATTGCTGGAGAGTTTTTTTATAGCTGAGAGCCTTTTCTTCCTGAGGTAGCTTCCCCCTTCTTTTTTCTCTTGGTTCAACCCCCTTTTAGAAGACAATGCAAAAGGCTTTATTAATTTTTCTTCTGTAGCAGGGCATATCTTCAGCTATCACGCTCAGTTGACTTCTTCCTATTGGTTCTACCATGCTGATCAAGGGGGCAAAAATGTTGTGAAAGCCTGCAAGTTGGAGATATGCCTGCCACCCTTTTACACCCATATATTTTATGAAAGTACCTTTGTCATTAATTGTTTGGACTCCAAAATTTTGTTAGAATCCATTAATGAACCCATAGTTAAGGTTTGAAATATTATATGATAGTTCTTTGGTGCAAAAACATGTTTAATTCAAGTTTTCAGAGGCTGAAAAATGGCTTGAACTAGGCAAAAATATCTTGGTGTATTGATACAGAACATGTTGTATCGATACACAACTACTGAGTATCGATACAATAAGTTGTGTATCGATACTAAAAGCAAAAAAATGCTTCCAGTCTCGAGACTTAGAGGCCAGTATCGATACTCCCTGGATTTGTATCGATACTCATGCTTGTGTTTCGGTACATTTTGCCAAAAATCGCAACTTTAGCTACTGCCAAGGTTTATATCAATACAAACATGCCAAGATCGATACCAAACATCGGGTATCGATACCAAACCCTCTTGTATCAATACTACAAATAGAAATTCAAAATTTTGGTAATGTGAAAGCCTCGTAATAGTTTCTAAGCACCCGTATGACCCGTGTATACGTTAGGTTCCTCGAGTTGTCTTATCTTGGTCATAAAGAGATGAAAATCGGCTCGCATACTCAACTGAACGACTCCAATGACACCTTAAAAATAATCTTTGATGCCTTTTTTTTTGCATTTTTTGTTAAAGTGGTCCATATGCATTTTAGGCCTTCCCAAAAAAACTTTATCGTCACCCGACGATTGTTCCCTAGCTTTATTTCTATATATATTTTTTATTTTGTCACCTTTTACCTAAACCCCTAAGTACCCAAAAACTAGTCTGGACAAAATGAGGTGTCTACATCGTGACTAATAAATAGATAATGCAAAAGTCCAAGTACATAAAGATCTTGCTTTGTTCAAACATGCACACCACATAGTCTAATAAAGGGGAAAACAATGACCACAATACTACAATTAAGTTATGACAAAAAAATCCTTCTTTTATCTTAGTCAAATCGATACCTCTCTTTACCATTTCCTCTTTCTTCTTTTTGTCAATATGATATATAGTTAAATCCTTGAAGTTGGAACTACGTTTAATGTTAATGTTAACCACAGACATTAGAATGCATATTCATGACAAGCATTTTGTCTTTTCTTTTGTTTTTCTTAGGCCAGCCTTTCTAAATGTTCATGAGAATTAACCAAACAGATTCATAGCCCTTACAAGAACAAATATTAGTACATTAGGCTAAACTTTAAGGTCAGGCCAACTAGAACTTCACTAAAATGCAACTTATAGTTCATTCTATAAGTTAATCCAAACCATGGCCAAATCTTCCTAAATATTTAAAACTTGTATCAGCTAAAAGGAACTACCAAATCAAACTATGATACGAATGGAATTGTTTCAAGATTAACGCATGATTGATGGCAAAAACAATGAACAAAATATACAACAAACAAATTACCCCATAGGTCACCATCTATGAAAAAACCACTTGCTTGTTTGTGGATGGGGTTGGGCATGGGAGAGAAATGGCTAAAAACTAATAGGAGATGAGAAAGGTCGACCATTACTTACCAAAATAATTTTAAGACAAAGAATCTATTTTTTCCATTAATAAAAATAGTCAAAAATATTAAACAAAAAAAAGAAATAAAATTTACTAAGGAACAAGATAAAATGGGTGGTTGCAAGCTTTACACTTTAGTGAAGGACATTTGATTTTTACTTTTGTAGATAATAAAAAAAATGAATCTCAGTAGTTAAAAAAATCAAAGTTAAGAGCAATTTATTATTTTTAAATGCTCTTAGCAGCTTAAAAAATTAAGAGATCACCAAATCACTCAATTGAATTTTAAATTTAAAAAACTTGTTTCAAAGTGAGAATATCTTATCCTCTCCAACCTTTTTTTTTCTTACTAACTGAATAGGGGTTTACAAAGAATGGATTCGAAATGCTTTAAAATCAGTAAATTACCAAATTAATCTTTGATACCTTTGGTTTTTACTAACTTTTTGATAATGTTGCTAAAATTTGATATTTTGAAAGCAACAATCTGACTCTTTTGACCTAAAGCATTAATTTTCAATGAAAAGTAACTAATTTCCAAAACATAAAAAAATTTAGCAGATTTTTTTTTTAAAAAACTTTGAAAAATAGTTAAAAATATTACAAGCAACTTTGGTGGTCTAAGCCCTACAAGCCAATCATTGTCGCTTATAAAGCATCATCATTTAGTGATTTCATGTAATCAAACATTATATTTAATTAATGTTATAAAGGTATTTCTTTATCCATAAGGTGTAACTATATAATTGGTATAAATATTTTATGTAAATAAAGCCCATGAAACATATTACCCTTGCAAGGAAATTGTAAAGAGTTGCAATTATAAGATCCCTATGAATCAAAACCATGTTTCTAAAAACATTCCTAGTCATCATATTGTCAAGACAGGGCATTAACAATACACAATGAATGGTATATGTAAGCCTCCGTACATAAGATGCATGCAGCGGATCTCATAAGTTGAAATATAGAGATACTTATGGACATTTTATGAGTGCTTGTCATGGTAGTAATTTAATTGAACATGCCTTTTTATGAGAGTTCCATTTGTTATTTCACTGAAGTGTCTATGAAAATACTCTCATGTATTTGTAGTATAAGTGACCGTTAGACTTGTGACACTAGGTCATCTTGTATGAGGAGCGTCATGATTTGACTCCATCACAAATGGGTCTAGAATAGATGGATGCTTATGGTAGGTAGGTTTTGGGTATGACACCAATCATATGGTAGGTAAATAAGTGGTCTAGAGAGGATTCATCAACCCAAGTGATGTGAGGGGACATATCTCACATGTACCTGGCTTGTGTATCTCAAAGTCTTTTACCAAGACAATATTGATTATGGAGTTAACACATAGGCTTGCATACAAATATGGATTGAGTTAAGAGTAGACACTAAACCATGCTCTTGCTAATTTTGGGATATGATGAAAGGATATTTATTACACTGAGATACTAAACACTAAACAGCTTTTCAAAACCATATTGACATCCCTGCATGTTAGGTGGCCATGAAGCATTACTAGTTGCTAATCTTGGTCTATAAATATAAATATTCTTGATTGGGCTATTATATATTTATTTTTTGTGTGATGGGGGCTTAATGGGTTACCCATATTTAGGTGATTAGTAAAAATTAAATTGAGATTGGGCTTATATGTATAATACAAGTAATGGTTACTTTGGCCCAATTTGAATAAGTTCACATAGGCCAGGGGCAAATTGTAATTTTATAAAAATTAAAATTTTAACGCTTTATAAGCTTATGATTGCCATTTCATATGCCTTAGATTATTGTTGTCAGATTTCCACCACGCAAGTGCATCGTAAATAAGTAATAAAGAGATGAAGTAGAGTATTGTTTTCACGAGAAATAATACCAAATTTGTTAAGTATTAAAATTAAAATAACTTAATCTTATTTAAAAAAGATTAAAAATTATAAAATAAAACTAAATATCATAATAAAAATAATAATAAAGCAAATAATAGAAGCTTAAGATTATAATTTCCCTCAATACTTTATTTGAACAAAACCTTACCTTTTTAACTTGGCTAATAATGATAATGAGTTGTTAACCTAGAGTTCTAATTTATTTATAAGAATCTTGTAATGGTTTTATAAAAATATTTCTCTTAATTAATTCCTATGCAAATTTAATTACAAAAAACTTATTAAGCTTAGACTCTAATTTGGTTACATATGGCATGCCCATATATTCCTATCCAACATGCAAATCAATTCATCCTAATAAATGAATATGAAACTTATGTTATTCAATTCAGGTCCAAACACAAAATTCTTTTTTTTTTCCAAGTTCATTAAGGTTACCGAATCAATCTAATTGGTGGCTAATCAATTAGAAGCATTAGGAACAAGATTGAACAAACAACTCAAATATCATTAAATTAAGAAAATAAAATAAAATAATCCAAATTACATGTTGAATTCCATTATAACCCTAGAAAAATAAAGTTAATTCATAATAAATAATAGAAATATAGAATCAAGAAGTTTCACCATCATAAATAATACAAGACATAATAACAAGAGTAAATGGAAAAAGAAAATTAAGAGTTATCAGGCCTTCAGTCTTCAAGCTTATCCAAAATCTCTCTAGCTTCTTGAATATTATAGTGACTTTTTTCCTTTTCAGACAACTAATGAAAAATAAAATTATAGAGTATCTAGGATCACTTTGCTTGATTGAGTTTATTTCTTGATTAAGTTGTTGCACTTTTGAAAACTCCTTCAGGCTTTGACCTATAAAAAATATAGAAAGTATTTAAATAACTATGTAATAAAATATAACAAACGCAAATAATACTAAATTAAAAACTACTAAAAATAAATAAAATTTAATTAAAAATCCTTTAGATTTAACTAATTTTATGCACATAATGAGACTATAGAGTTATCACAGCCCAAACATAAGATTTTGTTAGTCCTCCAGCAAAACAAAATAAAAAAAAGAAACAAAACCAAAATGGATGAAATGAAATAAAATAAAACACGAAATGAGATGAATGTACTTAAATGATGATTGCCTTAATTTTTATCAAAAGTTGTCTCAATATCTCAACTCAAGATAGATATAAACATAATTTAAATTCATGTTTTGATTCAATCATAAATCTCAATGCTTCAAATGGATTTCTAGTGTGTATGTGTATACATGATCCTTTTACAAATCATTGCATGCAAACTGAATAAATTTATGCTAATACAAACTATAAATTAATACTAGATTCACAATATTTGCTTTTCATCTCTCTTTCCACTAATGTAGCCAACACCTCATCAAAGATCATGTAGTACTTTTATTAAGCTTGTAGTGAAAGGCTAGAGTCAGGGTAAGATAAATGATACATTTTGGTTTAATTCAACTGTAGACACTTTTCATTGTTTCAGATCTTTTGTCAAGCTTTTCATAACACTTTTGAAGCATATACCCCTTTTTTCATGACATTTTCTTTTTCATACCATTTTTTATTTAAACACTTTTTTTTTTCTTTTTTTTCATTTTTTTTCATGCTTCACCAATACAACATGGCCCATAATATTTTCTTAAACAATTTCATGCTCATGCCTATGTAATGAAGGTCGACCATGGTTTTTCTTATTACGCTAGGCTAAACTATATGGCAATCAAAAGAAAAAGATAAATCAATTAGGCTTAAATGAAGGTAACTAAGAATAAATATATAAGGGTAGGCTTAAAAAGGCTCAACTGATCCAAAGATCACCTAAATCACCTCCTCAACTTAGTGTTGCCTAGGATTTCACCTTAAAAGAGAATCAAACAAATTCTGTGCTTTTAGATTTAATTGCAATATACATCAACATAAACAGTCTTCAAATAAGTAACACAAATCAATGCAAAAGATCACATGCTTATAATTTTTGAAAATCGCATTCTAACAATGAAGAACAAAAGAATCCAATCATAAAATTAAATTATGCTTATATTTTCCCAAGAATTAAGATAAATCCATAATTTAGTTTTCATCATTGGATAAGGATTTTATCATTATAAGCACTAACATCTCAAACATACTAGACTATTAGAAAAAATAGATGAAAAGAACAAAAAAATGCAAAAAAATG